>JAHWFP010271296.1:0-17596 GCA_023313725.1 Lithobius niger
TTGCTCATTGCTAGTTTCCAGTGACGCTCGTTGGGTGTCACTAGCTATCGGGCTAAAAACTGGGGGATCCAGCACCGCCATATGGTCAGTCGGATCTTCATGGAGTTTCGTGATAAAATCACGCAACTGCTGTTCGGATTCGCTTAGTTTGCCATTAACAATCTCGGCCTGTTCCAGGTCTTCTGGAGTGTTAAAGTTTGAATCGGATTTCTGGATCTCAGAAAAAATGGCCGACAATGATTAATGTGAATCCTTACTATTTTGAAAGGGTCCAGATAATGGACTGCTCGTATGATTACAGGATTTACAAATTCTATAATTCTGTATGGTCCACTCCAAATTTTAAGCAATTTATCAGAAATCTCTGCAATCTTGACGAAGTCCTTAATGACTATGTAGTCATCTGTAAGGAACCGGTACGGGCGTGCTGTCTTGTTGTAAAAATTCTGATATTTTTGCGTTGCTGTTGCATTATGCTTGCGAACTACTTCAAAAGCGTTTTGAAGTCTGGTTTCCAGCCTGATGACTGTATCATCACTGTTATAAATTTTCCTGGCCGACTCGAATACCAGGGTGCTAGGAATCCTGAATTCTCGACCGAAGTGCAAATAAAATGGTGATAAGTGTGGCGCTGTGCGGTGTCGAATTCAGAGCTATACAAGCTGCAGGGAGACTCTCGTCCCAATCGTGAGGATTGTCAGCTACAATCTTACGTAAGACTGTCTGTATAGATGTGTTACAAATCTCCACGCCACCTCCTGTCCAAGAAGTGTTGGCTGTAAAATTGATCTGTCTAACATTAAACAGTGTGCTTAGAGAGGCACACACTTTATTGGCGAATTCGGAGCCTAGGTCGCTCCGCAAAGTCCTACATGGGGAGAACCGAGCAAAAAGCTTCGTGTATAGCTTACGAGCAATTGTTTCTGCCCTTTTGTTTGGAATTCCAAAGGCAATGACGAATCTGGAGAAATCATCCACCAGCGTCATCACGTAAAAATTACCTTGATTGCTTTCATTCAACCTTCCAATTAAATCCATTGACCAGCTGTCGCCTGGGCTTTGCAGGGGCTTGAATGCTCGAAGGGTGGCATTATGGGGCTTGTTGGGTCTATTAAACTGCTGACAAATTAAACATGTCTTTACATAGTAATCAATGTCTTGTACCATAGTTGGCCAAAAACAGTGCAACTGTATTAGTTTCAGGGTGCTCTTAGCTGCTCTGTGTCCAGCTGCGGGGGCGGAGTGATAGTCACGAATGCAGCGAGTGACTAAACTCTCGGGGATACAGATTTGAGCAATTTCTTCCATCCGTCCTTGCGTTGGGTCTTTTTCCCATATTCGATACAGCATGCCGTCGAAATCCTTATAGAAAATGTTACGCTTATTACTAGCGTCGATGACGTCAGCTGAGTCTTGATTTTTAATGGTCTCAAATACCTTGCCAAAATACTCGTCTGCCCTCTGCTCGGCTACTACTTGAGAGCGAGTCCAGTCAGGATGTTGTGAGTCTAAAATGCAGACTGGGATCTCTACACGTGAGAGTGCGTTGCTTACTGGTAACAGCTTGCCTGGTCTATGGCGAATAATAAAATCGTATTCCCTCAACCTGATAAGGATACGTTCCAGCTTAGGTGATAAGCCACTGCTGTTGTATAAAAAAATTAGAGCCATGTGGTCCGAGGATAAAAAAAACGTTTTACCTAGTAGTTAAGTTCTGAATGTTTCTATCGCATGTACGGCGGCCAGAATCTCCTTTACAGTAGTGCTTTCCTTTCTCTGTTCCAGGTCGTCTGGAGTGTTGAAAGTTTGAATCGGATTTCTGGATCCTGGAGGCGTAGGCGAGAGGGTAGGCTATGCCTCCATGCATCTGCGTAAGGCAGCCTCCTAACGAAGTATCCGAACCATCCGCCTCTACGAAAAAAGGTTGGGAGAAATCTGGGTGTTTCAAGGTGGCAGCATTAACCATTGCCTCCTTTAGACCCTTAAAAGCATCATCTGCTTCCTTATCCCAAATGAATTTTGCGTTTTTCTTTGTCAGTTTAGTAAGGCAAACTGAGAAGGCTGAGAACTGAGCGATGTGCCTTCGAAAAAATCCGCACATCCCCACGAATCGGCGGATCTCTTTTACATTCCTAGGCTGAGGAAAAAGTTCCATTGCCCTGATTTTATCCCTGTCTGGCTGTACTTCGTCTTCGCTTACAACGAAACCAAGAAATTTCACTTTTTTGACTGCAAAAATGCATTTTTCGGGACTAAGTTTCGTTTTCAATTTCTCTACGAGGCTTAGGGCTCTGTCTACGTGCAACAGATGCGTACAGAAATCCGTGGAATTTAATAAAATGTCGTCCAAATAATGTCGTACAGTAGCCGCCTAAAATCTCTGCGAAAATCTGCTGAGCGCAGAATTAAAAATGCGCAGGCGCTACTTCCCATAAGTCCCATAAGTCCCATCGGCAATTTTTTAAAACAATATGTCATTCTGGATCCTTGAAATCCTGTCTTTTCCATGGATGATTCGGCTAACTTGAGCTGAAAAAATCCCATACGAAAATCCAGTTTGGAGAAGTATTTTGCTCCGTGTAAGTTAGCCAGTGCCTCACTGATTACTGGTAAGGGTACTGACACATATTCGGTGACGGCGTTCAAGCCGCATAAATCAATGACCACTCTATATCCCTCAGGCCTTCTTTTTATGAGTAGGCAAGGGCTGAGCCAAGCAGATTTACATTCTTTTATGACACCAATTTTCAATAAACCATCTAGGTATTTATCCAACAATTCCCTTTGATGAAATGGAACTCTGTAAATCTTGGATCGAACTGGCGCTGCATTCCCTGTTTGTATGTCTACTTCATATGGCTCATAAGTCCCAAAGTCGAATTCGTCCTTGCTAAATGCATCTGTATGTGTCCTCAACATCTCAAGAAATTCTGCCCTTTCTTCTTCAGTTAAATCCGGAAATGAAAATTTAAATTTCAACTTGTCCCAATCACTTTCTATCTCGGATTGTGACTTTGGCGATGGCCTTGGTTTATTGATAGAGTCAGCGCTGGCCTCCGCATTGGTTTGCGATGTCTCAATGGGCTTTGTCTGGACTTGCTCGGGAGAAGCGGAAATAGCTTCGGAAACGCCGCGGGCTATCTCGGTTGGCTCTGGATCTCGAGCGTGTGCAAGGCATGAATCAGTTTCAGTTTCGCTTATCCCTGACGGAATCAAGTTGCTCGCTCCAGCTTTGTGATAGTGTTGAGCTATCTCACTGGACTCTGGTGTGGAAACGGGATTATGAAGGGTGACTGATTCGGTTTGAGCGGCATTTGGGTGGATTACCGAGTCGGCATTAATTGGAATTTCTTAGTCGCCCTGGCAATCATACTCAACTTCTGCGGTCGTGTAATGACCAAGCGTCATACCCGAAGGCAAAAATATGTCTTCGATAGATGCGTTAATTACCATTATCGTATCAATCCGGTAGGTGATATATTAACTAGACATCTAGCCAAACAAATCAACAATTCGGGTTTACATTCGGGAATAAAAGCACCACTCTGTATTTCAGGATATGCAATATGCAAAGTGCCAGTTATAGTTGTCTCTGAATAGCTAGGCAGTACAGTATCCTTAAATAAAGATACGGGAATTTCTTCATAAAATTCATGAGGTGTGGCAGTCCATTGAGACTGTGGATTTTCAGCTGTGTCTGCGTCGGACGAAACATTGATTGTTGCTGTGTGTTCGTATGAAACATCATACTGTTCGAAATTTATAATTTCTCTATTTTGATTATAAGCCTCCCAGGCATCAAATGGAGATGGCGAAAGCCTAAATTTTAGCTTACCGATTTCCAAAATCTGGTCTGAACAGTTTAGTTTTAATAAATCGGGTTGTTGTGATAAGAAATCATAACCCAGTAAAATATGGATAGCTCCAAAACTTCCATTAGGAACGATTCTAAATTCTTGTTCCCTAAAAAATCCACATTTACTTATTTCCGTGGTCAAAATTCGGTTCACTGATATCTTAGTACCACCAACGCCTATCAAGGCTGTAGGTGTTTGCTTAGTAGCTACGCTGCACTTAATGCGATAATCATTTAATAATTCTTCAGCTGTGGACGTTTCAATTAAGGAAATCCCAGCCCCTGAGTCCAATAATCCTAATTTGCTAAAATGTCCAAATCTAAAAATTAGGTGAGGTCTTGGGTGTGCCGCTTTAGCGTTATAGCCTAAGCAATTTACCAAAGCTTGCTACGATGCGTCGTCTGCGTTTGCCAACGAGACGTGAGCCAGCATGTCTGTCAGACCATTAGTGTCAATTCCAGCCGCCGGATGGAGTTGATGCGGCGTCGCTTCAATCTGTTGCTGTGTTTCCCGAGCGAGCAAGACTTTGCGCTTCACTTGTCGGGTTGCACGTTTCTGCTCCGTGATGATGGTTGGGTTTGACGTGTTATCCCAATATATTAAACATATTGTTGGTGCAGTAATTTTAGCCAATAAAGGGATGCGTAGCTTCCATTCCGATTGATTTTTGTCTGAAATCAAAATTGTTTCGCCTGCTGAAAGCAGATGAGACTTGCGCTCGTTAGAGTCAGAGATGCTTCGGAATTCGATTAATCGTTCCTCGCCAATCAATTCTAAAACGATTGGATTATTAGTTTTTACTCGTGACAATTCAGAGTGAAAGTTAGTAGAGTCAGCACCGTCTTCAAATAAAATTAGAATGGCTGAATCACTAGACAAATTATAAGCAGTGTTAACTTCTTTCAGGATGCTTTTGAAAGTGTTTTCCAGATGAGCATTGGCGTTCAGAGATGGGGCCACATATTTTTCTGGAATAGCACCAAAATAAGCTGCAAGCCTGGGCAAGGTAAGCGTTCTGTCTTTGAGCGCTTATTTCTGCTGGTGTCAGTCTACTTTCGAATACAAATCGAGAAGTAGGCCTGCGGCGTCGAGTGTAGAATGGATTCTTGTCTTTTTAAATAAAACATTTGTTTCTTCTCTAATAGATGATCGTTCTTCTGTATCATAGTCAGGATTTACAGTATTCATAGCGCAAGTCGGAATTTCATTTGAGTTAGAATAGCCATCCAGCTCGAAGTATCTGTTTCCCTTCGAACTGTCAACTAGTTTTTTGACTGCTGTGGCTGCTGTGAGCTTCGAGCGACTTGAACTTGATTGGGGCTTGCGCCGTTGTTAGTTGTACGCTGACGATTATATTGTGCCAAATTCAGTTGTGAATTGTCTCTCGTGCCAATATTATTGTTGCTTCGGCGATTATTTCCCATATATTTCGTGTTAGAGATGCTTCTGCGTGGAATTGGTTTCCCTTCGGCAGCTAAACGTTTTGCGTTTGCGGCCCCAACTGCTTCTAATTTATTGTCTGCAGTTTTACAGTGTTTGCTGACGTGAAACCTGCCGAAACACCGGAAACAACTGCGTTGTTCCGTGTATTCCTGCTGTACTGCGGAAACCCTGGCTTCTAACGAATCACGAAGCCTAATATTTTTAATTTCCTTATTTTTACGTTCGAGTTCTTGTAAAACCTTGGCTAGGTCTGCTGCTGCCACTGTCGCTGTTTTGTCGAGAGGCAAAATTGCATCGGACGAAACTTTAGCAGGCTGCTGATTTCGGCTGTAATGATTCCTTTCATTAATCTCAGTTTGGCGCTTCAAAGTCTTATGTAACATGTCCTCCCATGTTTTAGGACAAATAGTTGCTAAATAAGTTTCAAAAATGTCGGGCATAGCCGCTCGGAAAGTACGACGCAACCCTTCGTCACGTGATCTTTCCTTGAGTGCTCTTTTAAAATCATTAGATGGCTGAACCATCCAAATTTCGGCTGCCATTATTTCTAATCTATCTGCGAATTTTTCAATGTCTTCACCAGGCAACATTCTAGCCCTGTGAAAATTAGTTCTAGTTACCTCTTTACCTCCAGCACCAAACCTTTCTATTAAAATCGACTTAAAAGAAGCCCAGTTGGTTTGCTTAGAAGCAATCGAGCTGGTGGCTAAAAATCTGGCAGCTCTTCCCTTACACCTGTTTGTAGCGGCTGCTATCAATTCACAGTCAGGAAGATTCTTATCAATTTTCCTAAGATTATCTGTCAGGAGCAAAAATGTGAAAACATCGGTACCATCTTCGCCAGAAAAAGAAGTTACATTTTTCTTAACATTTCGTACGTCTTCCCAAAGACGAGTGCTGTTATTATTACCATTGTTACCACAATTATTTAATTGTCTAGTTTGCAAATTGTCAACTATATTACGCAAATCTTCAACGTGACTATCGTTTATGTGTTGTAAACGATTACGCTCCGCACGAAGCGAGTCTGGACCTGTTGACCCACTGCCAATGGGTGATGACGTCATCGTTTCTCGGAATGAATGACGACTGCGACCAGCATCGCTACGCAAGGTCCGAGAGTAAGCAAACTGCTCATCGTGTCGAGGCATGTCACGAGTCAAAACAAAAGGAATATTAACAGGCCTTTTATTATTAAAATTATGATGGGAATTATGACGAGAGGAAACAAAACTATTATCACTACGCCTATCTGGCGAAACACTGATCTATTACTAGAGTGAACAGCTGATTCATGATCGGAATCCACCTGCGCTTGCTCGTGAGAAGAGCTGCGTGAGCGCTGGCTCGTGACCTTGTCTTTACTACGGCACCTGGCTTGCTCGCGTCCCGGTGCTCTACATGCAACTGACGGCGTGCGTTTCCGCACTCGCCCTTGCCGAGATAAGGACCGTAACCCAGTCTAAGAAACAACATTTAGATTTTCAGATTCAATTAAACGAGGGTTTGCTTTAATAAGCCTTCCCCTAGTCGAGTGTTTTAGCTTATTCGTAGACACAGGAATTCTGACTAAACCACCGCTAGAAGCAGATTTTCTAGTCTTAACCATGGCTTATTCAATGAAACCAACAAAGAATTCGTGCTCAAACAACAATCAACAATTAAAAAAAAATTGTTAGTCTATTATTTTTCCTATGGCTTAGTATATCAATAGCCACTATGCAACCTTGTTATTCAATGTACACTTTTTTTTTTCACAATTTGGTTCCCTTTCGCTTGCCTTTTATTTACTATTTATTTTTTTTTCAATTTTTTTTTTCAAGACGTGATATCTGCTGCTAACAATTGAATTGGTCGTGGGCTTTTAAAGTTCGAATCTATATTCTGGACACCATTGTAAACCTCGCACTTTCCCCTGATTATTGGAAAAGTGGCGGGTTTCCAATGTGTAAGCTAAACAGCTTACACCGGCCGATTAATTATTAACAGCAACAAATATCACACAATATCACAACAATGGCAAGCAAAAGAAGGGAGACCACACAAGTTGTTTTCTGGTTTAATTAAACTTGATTTATTCAAAGTCAAAGTGCTGGGTTAGGGTTTAGTTGGTTCCCTCTTATCCCAAGTTAAAGCACTTTTAGCTAAAGCTATTATCGTTACGGGGGCGTCCTTGCCAAAGTTAGGCCTGGACCTTAGTCAAAATGAGCTAGGCTAACTTTCCTAAGTTCAGCATGAATTCAATTCAATATTCAGAGTTCTACTTATCTTATAACTGTTGTCAGATCCTAGAGTCAGGAGCTCTGTGGTAGGCAACCTCTCTGCTGGTGTGTTGGGCTGGAGTGAGAGTTATATACCCCAGCAGCTAACTGTTCCAATAGTAAGGTAGAGCTGAACAAGTTGGGGCTCGAACCCGGACTAGTTCTAATATTAGCAATAAGGTAATGCTCTGATCTATAAGAAGTATCTGGATAGCTGATACTTGGCAGCTGGCCTGATGTGCCAGGCTGAGGCTGAACTGAGCTAAGCCGGGATGCTTAGCGAATCTAAGTTATTTTATTAATTTAATAGCCAAATGAACGTTGTGTAATACAAGTCGGATTAAAGGGAGTAAAGATCGGTAATTGATAGAGTATCGGTAGATACCGATACCAGTTAGCAATATATCGGTATAAATTAAAGGATTAAGCCAAATGCCAACATATTTACATTATATGTGTGTGTCATCGCAGCTGCAATAGATAGATTTATTATGGTGCCTTTAGAAATTGTGTGACTTGACATTCCAGTTCCTTATTTCAATTAGGAACCGCTACGCTTGGCAATCACGGTATTGTTAGAGCAATCAGCTCTTTCCCAGTATTTGGCGCTTGAGCTACTCGCCGCCTTAATCAACTGTCACCCGCACCTGCGTGGGAGTGATGGATTTTTGAGTTTTAGTGGAATGATTGTTCCGGTGTGACTATCGTAACTTAATTGGAATTCCTTCCAGAAATAATATAGTTCACTGAACATGTCGTAAATAACGTTAAATTATAATGCCAACCTCGAGCCATCGCTTAACAATGGTTTAATTACACTAGTTTAAGTTACAAAAGAATATGCAGCTGTTCGGGCCCCTATGAGTTTCTACTTAGCTGGATGGAAAATAAGGGCGGGGTGGAGGATTTTAACGCTTCATCATTTAAATCCAATTCCTCCTTCAGAATCTTGTGGCACGAAGATGGCGAAAAGGAGCCGCCTGGTGACCTAATTTTGGCTCAACAGCTCATATGAAATCCAACCAAGGGGTTGCTTCAATCCACAAGTGAGTCGAAGAGCAGAACAAGAACTCTATGATAAACTGTCCCCAAAAATGAGCATGTCAACGGCTCCACAGCGTATGGGGGTCTCCTGTCAAACGTCTTCCGGTTGCTGAGAAAACGAACGGTGCCGACAGATCGCAATGTTAAGTTTTGACGGAAGCTGTTTCCGGGCCAGAAGTCTTGTTCTGCTTCAGCATCATCCTTTCTTCGAATGGGGAATCCGAGAAACATTCCTTATTCAAACTTTTGTTCCATCTTCAACGTACTATGAAGGGCGAAGAAAACACACTCTTTGGGTTGTGAAAACGGGGTGAACTCCAGAAAAACTTACCGCTTTCATATTGCTTCAGCGTACCGCATACAGCTAAATAGCATACAGCAATCTCTTCTGAACTGGTCTCTTATTTGAATTTAGATACGGCCTTAACCATAGATTGCTTATGCACGAACGGCCTTAAGTACGAAGTCAACATACGCACAATTCAGTCTGTTCATCAATAAATGCTGTTCCATTGTCAATAATAATACTTATATTGCGTTAGCTAACAACTCTTGATTATGATTACCAATAAAGCATATTAGCAATGTGAGTGAATAATGCACATCAATAACACACTTTCACTTAACTGAATGGTAGTC
The DNA here is from genome assembly GCA_023313725.1 of Lithobius niger. Lineage (NCBI taxonomy): Eukaryota > Metazoa > Arthropoda > Chilopoda > Lithobiomorpha > Lithobiidae > Lithobius > Lithobius niger. Next base: position 9,245 of record JAHWFP010271296.1, read on the forward strand.
CGCCCGGTCGCTTTGGCCGTCACAACCACGGCACGACAAACTCCACTTCCGTACCCACGGAGCCAAGAAGGCGGAAAACTTCGTAACACACAATAGCAGATCAACGACTAAGACTGTAATCCTTAAGACTGTAAACAACGGCTTTATATATCCTCAGCTTCCCTTTTTTTTTTTGTTACTGGGTCTATTACCTACTCTCCTTTCGGCTCTCCACCTGCCGCCTATAATTGCGCTTACTTAAGTAATTGCGGCATGATGGTTCACCCTGTCACCTACAGACTCTACCACCGAGATTCTTTAACCAGATATGTCGCTCACTCTACCAACCCTGTATTTAGCTAAAGTGGTTTTGCTGTCGATAGCTGTATAAGCATCCGGCGTCTTTAATTGTGTTGGCTTCGAAACTTAGTCGCATCCACTGACTGGCGACACATAGTCTTGAGCTTTGGCTGCTCTTTACTATTTTTTATCCTTCAGCTTTCTGTTTCTTATTTTAATAAATATTGTGCCATTTATGCATTGGTTTGATTACTGATATTAATTACGAAAGTCTTGCATAAAATATGCAGTTATCTATATTCGTGTTATAACTCATATGAATATTAATTTATAACACCCAAGTGTGCATTCTACACAACTCAATGTTATCCAAAATGAACAATCATCATCAGTTTTCGCCGTCTGATATAACTGATACCGAAACCGACCACACAAGTCAAAGTGAGAAAGTCGAAAAAACTTCAACCATGAGCCCTCTTCACCAGAAACGTCCTAGAAAGGGCCCTTCCCACACCTCCGATGTCACCTAAGACATCACCACCTCCCTCCCCCAACCCCAGGAATCATGAAAACACCACAAGAAGGGTTAACCAAAGAAATGCTAATCGACAACTACATGCACGACACGGACCCAACTTTTCGCCCTCGATGATAATGAAAGGATTACAACTCTCTCTGGCAGACCAACACATTTCTCCTCGAAACAACATCGTCAAAACTAACAGAAGCTCTACATTAAGCCAAACTACCAAACAAGTCCACAGGCACAGCCTGGGCACTGGACAAAATTGCACAACTGCCTTTTGAACATCCTCATTTATGTCAAGCAGACCCCCGGATATGCAAACCAACTTACGACCTGCTCAAACCAACCCCAGGCCTCATCACGCTAATCACACCTTTCGGTGATTTACCTCTTGACACTCCAAGAAGTGACCCTCTATCACAACAAGAACTCCTAGACGCAATCAAGTATGATCAGTCCCCCAGACCACTTCTACGGCTTCAGTGTCTGGCAATTTGATAACAATCACCAGTCAGCAGCCTTCAGCCCTACACGGGCACAAACACCTTAAACTTCCAATGTTTCCACTGCAGACGCAGAGCCAAGTACCACGCTTACGGCTTCCACCAGAGGTCGCAAAACCAATAGTCACCCTAACGTAAAGAAAAAAAACTCATTTCGGGCCCGCCGGGTGAAAAACCATTTCTTCTCTTTTTACCCCTCTTCACTTTCAAAATAAAAAAAGAGGAAAACAACAATTTTCTTTCTCGACTTTTCGACCTTCAAACGCTTCCTCACCCGGCAAAACGAATCGGAAGTCTCATCAACTTCCTTTCGACCTAACTAACACAAAATTTCCAGAAAAAAAATCCCTAGGCCAACGAGCCAAATTTCTTCCTCCCATTAAGGAACTCATCCCGACCACCTCACAAACCTAGTGTTCTTTTTTTTATAAAAAAAAAAAACCAAAAAACAATCAAACCACCCCTGAAGCAGTGACCTTTCTTCACCATCAGTTCTTCACCACACCCACGAAACTGACAATCACCTTTCATCACCAACACTGTGTGACCAATCCACCGGTGATCCACCAACAAGCCAGTGCCCGAAGCCAACACCATCCAGAAGAGTCGAAGAAAACCATCTGATGGCCATCTCAGGTGAACACTTCGCCTATATCTTCACGTTAAGACGAATGTAGCCTGCTCCCCAGCTGCGAAAAATTTCCATTTTTATGCAAGAAATCACGGATTCCAACTGGGGATCCCAGCTCACAACCCTAGGGAACTCGTTCAGAACGTGCCCGCCACCAAGTCGGACGAGGTCTACTGTTAATGCAAAAATTAACAGGTATAGTATTTTCCAGGCAAAAGAGAGTTAAATTTGCCGGCCCCCGTGAAGGCCAGCTAAAATTTGTTTCTTTTGCTAAGGAAAATACTATACAAACTCACCCTACCTCCCCTTTGAGTCATCTTCTGACAGATCGAGAGAGAACAATAGATGCGAATGCTTTCGAGCGAGCTCTGTTTACAAGGAGGGCTGCGCAGATGCAGTTGGGTTGTAGAGCTGGGCGGATCGACGCTGTTACATATCTCAACGTAAAGAGAGCATAAATGCAAAAATAACAGGTATAGTATTTTCCTTAGCAAAAGAAACAAATTTTAGCCGGCCTTCATGGGGGCCGGCAAAACTAACTTTATCAAATAAATAAAGGTGTTAAATGCACGTGTTAAAAATCGCAACTTTTCGTCCTCCAGACAGGGTCCGTTACCAAGAAAAAATAAAAATTAAAACATGGTCAAAACACAAACAATAAATCTATATCATGCAGTTCAAGAAGTAATTTCTTACTAAGGGAGTTCTGTAACGCGCTAAATGTTTGGGGTTATAAGAAAGTGGGAAAGAATCCTTTCGTTAGCAAAGCTAGCAGTGCAGCTTCAGATCCAGTATTTCAAGTTTCCAGCCAGATTTACTAAAGGCATTATGTGTATCATACCCTGCAACCAGCCTGGATGCCCAGTGTCGCGTCGTCACTTGTGGAGCGACAATGAATAGCATACTTTAGATCCTTAATGTTAACCCATACCCAAGTTGGGTTATGTAGCAATAGGAGTGCCATACTTTTTTGATATCACCATACTACCATACTATGACATAGCATCAGCTGACGGCATAGTCGGCTAACATTGTAATGTTTTAAAAAGGCTTACGTACAATTAAAATGCGTCCATAACTTGTTAGTCTACAACTGTGTTTGTTGCATTGCTCTTAGCTCTAGGATTGAACCCGTTTGGGATGTTTCCAACAGCATACTTTATAGATGGCGACAGAGGTGGTTCCTAGGCTAAGTTCAATTTAAGATTAGTTAATTTATGCTACTACGGCTCCAATGCTCCGAGTTTGTAGTGAGTTGGTCAAAGCAGCCAGCCTAAAGATTTCAACACCACGCGTCTGAACAACGAACTTCAACAAGCAATATAACATTATTAGCAAGTGCAATTTTTTTTCACACAACGATGCATCGACGTGCCAATTTTGAAAACGGTGCATCTACTGACTTGCGTTACGGGATGCGGTGATTGAGTGAGTGAACGGTGGATCCAAGACCAGCATTGCGTAGCACGGGCTTCCTCTAGTTCTTAATAATTGTCCTTAAATAATAACAATCCCTCAACGATAATATGCTTGATTATGATTCCCGCTAAATACAACAGTACTAATATTCAAGCACTACAATACAAATAATGCACAATCAACTTAACTGAATCAGCTTTATCTAAACGGCTCGTCCGTCACATCCCCAGCACCACAACAAACACTGGCGTACTTTTCAAAGCCAAGTACGGGCGAAGCAAGAGCGTAACCCACACAAAAACCGATGATCTCTACGCAACTAACAACAAACTTTCTTCTTGAGTCCCTTTTTCTTATATGTCGGTTCCCATCCTGCCTGTTAATAGACCCATTACTTACTTTCCGTTATCTGTCATGTCTACCGCCAGTTATACCCCTCCACTTATAATAATTACAGCAATTTGGATCACCTGTCCAACTCTGCTCTGCTTTCAAGATTGCTAGCTCAGATATGTCACTCACTCTACCTTACACTGTAATTATGTAAAGTGGTTTGTTAACAAAACGGTACAAAGATCCTTCTCCTATTTTCGTGTTGACCACAATTCTTAATTGTTGAACCTTGCGTTAGCGACACATGGGCTACCGTTATTCTTTCTCATGCTATTTTTCGTTTCCAGTTTCCACTTTATACTATTGTGCTATTTTATGCATTGATTTGATTAATAATAACAATTATGAAAGCATATGCAATAATAACATATGCAATTTAATGTATCCATATTATAATTTATATGAATATTAATTTATGCAAATACAATACCATTCCAATATCCCCTTCTATTCAGAAGCCAAGAATTTTTTAAGGAATTCTTTGCTTCCCTAATTTTCATACTATTTAATCAAATCCCATCACATAATACTTGCTCAAACCACCGCAACTTTTGATTATTTTTGTCTAAAAAGCTGCTGTCAGAAACATCCCCTAATAAGAAAATGGGATAAAACTGTCCACACTTGATTCGAACTCATTCTTATGTGATGTCCAAATTTTAGGTTTTAATGCCAAAGTTTCGTTTACTTTTATCCGAAAGCCCATAGTCTTAGACTAATTTACTCAGAAGTGTGACACCAATCACTTTTAAAACAGTTTTTCCATTATTTTCGTACCACAATATTCGAACAATTTTCACATCAATAATCATTCATCAGCTTAAAAGTTTACATTTCTCATTATTATCAGTTTTCATGCAGTATACATTTTACAATCTTTTCTACAACGAGAAAAAAATTCTACCATTTACTTACAATCAACAAACTCAATCACATCATTCCATCATTAATCCATCATATTCGTCGCAGTCCAATAATATCATTCATTTTCCGTCATGCAACCACTTTCATGCAATTCAATTTATATTTCTATGCAACTTGGTTAATTTCTTACAACCCGTAAGCATTTCTATTTATTTCGATCCACTCGTTTTTATTTATCCCCTTCTCAATTTATTGATACCCCATTTTAAAATGATATGCAGCATATATCCAGTTGTTTCCTGGAGAGAAAAATCAAAGCAAAACACCGAATAACAGCAATTTTACATCCATTGCGTTGCCTTTGGATTTCTCTTGTATTCAAATGTAAGCTTGGTGTGTTTGTTCTTTGAGCGTCAAAATTCGGCCATCCTGACCAAATTTTGCAATACTTTAGTGCTTTTCATGCGTGTTTTTATTCTGTCATGGAAGGAATACAAAAACGAAAACAACGATGAAATTTTCATCAAACACTTTTGATTCACCTTGAGGTTTCGTTTCGTACCAAGTTGTTTTTGCATGTTTCTATTTTGATTACTTCCGTTACTTTAGGAAAATTTCTCACTGTAACCTCCAAATCATGTCCAATTTTCACTTTTCACTTTTTATCAAGCTGCAAATTCATCATCAACTTTCAAGCTTTCTTATCACAACTTCCATTTCCTTTCTCATTCTTTGCATGTATTATATTTTTCCCAACATGAATCATTTCCAATCTTTATCATTTCTCTTTTTATCTCCAATTTCCATCATATCACTTCTTTTTGAATTTTCTTCCGTTTTCATTTTATTGAAATAGTTTGAATTTCTTTCCACCTTTAATTTTAATCAGATCTTTTCAATTTCTTTGTTTCAAATTCTGAAAATCCTTTCTTATCATGTTTTTGTAATTTTCAGATCTCGCTAATGGCATTTATTCGTCTCGTAGCTTATCTGTTGGTTTTAGGCACATTACGAAAAATCAGGATGAGACATATCATAATTAACATTTTTCAATGTGTTAGTTAAAATAAAGGAAAATTCAGTATTCCAACCCCAGGACCGTATCGGTGCCTCAATCGTCAACGATTAGTTGTGTGTGCACCCATATATGGTCCTAGAACGACAACCTGCGCAGGCAAACCGCAAATCTTATGCGATCCTGTCTAACAACCAATATTGTATGGTATTAAAAGGGGCGGTTCCTATTTCTTGCGTGATCATTACGTGATCGTTTAATTTCTAATTAGTCTCAGAAATTAAACAAGTCTAACCTATCAATCTCCCAACCCTCCTACTCTAGGATGTGTGTGTGTGTGTGTGTGTGTGTGTGTGTGTGTGTGTGTGCGAGGATCAGTACTTAGGTTGACATCAAGTACACAAAAACATCGACTAAAGGTGACAAAAAAAATAGGGCGACAAAACACGCGTCACCCTAATTTTCCCATGATTTTGAGAGCCTCAAAAAGCAGTAAAAACGTTAAAAATTAGCAAACCAATAATTTCTAATGGCATATACATCTTTCTAGCTAAGATCTGTGCAAAAATTTCGTTAATGTTACGTCTCGTTTTGCTTCAAAAAAATAAATACCAACCCAGGTACTGCAGAGGGCGTGTATTACAAAAAAATAAAAAGCCTACTTGTGGCGACATTTCGATTTCTGGTGATTATTTCGTTTTAAATGCGTGTTTTCTGTACGAATTGCTGTAAATCTCATTTAACAATGATCTTTTCTGACATGAAGAAAAAAATTCCCTTCTAAAACCTTATTTAATTAGTAAACACACCGAGTCAGCTGTGGCCAGACAGAAGCGGCAGTTTGCAGCCTCTGCGCATGCGCTGACTGTTGTCTTTCGTGGCTAGCATTTGGCCGAGCCACATCGCACGAGCAGAAAGCGGCGAACATGCAAGAATGACGAAGGATTTAAAGCTATTTTGAAGCTATTGCGAACGCAAACAATTCCATTAAAATGTGTACGTTCACCCGTCACAAGCTAAAAGCTGTGTCAAACTTAGAAAACAATTAGGCCTACACCAATATCGAAACTAAGGTAATGTTTGAGCTGCAGTGTGATATTCTCGTAAATGTTGAAAAGTGAATGATTGTGATAGCAACGGTATAAATAGTCGTAATACACCTAAATAATATTCGGATGCAGTTGTTCACTACGGTGTTGTGATACAAAGCACATTAGCAATATAGGCTACATAAAGGAGAGCATTAAGGCAGGCCGACTAAAACCTTAAAGGATATGAGAACCAATATCATCACCTAAGAACAACCCCGTCACCAAAGAACATCCCCTCCACAGCACGTCCTAGCAAAAGGGGTTTAAGACTTACAACCTTCCTTCACATAATGTAAAATATGCTCAAATCCACTTTGCGGCTAATCCCCCCCCCCCCCTAATCCACAACCAATTTTTATCACATCGCTACCTGAAAAGCCAGAAAGGGGAAGTTTTATTTTCACTTTTCTATTCCGGCCGCTTCCACTTCCTTATTTTTCTTCCCCTTTCGGCGTAATAAATTCCACTTACTATTGACGAATCTCTTGCATGCCTTTGCATTGAATCTGACTGGAACCACGAAGGCTTATCACTCGCCCAAACTGTAGAGAGCGTATCACAAAATATACAGCCTCACCAAGCCGTTGGCATATACTCCTGTGTAGTATTTCTAAACGAAACATTAGTAATTTACAACTAGACACGAAAATACATGCAGCCCGCGAAAGACAGACAGGAAGTGACAAAAACGCGCCAGAAAATGTTCGTTGTGGTCAAACACGCCTCACTTGTCACCCTAAGATGCTATTTGATTGTACTTTAGTCTGTGTCGCCCTAAGCATCAATCCTGACACATATGCAGCTATAATTAGCTCACACGTAGTTGGAATCGTCAGTTCATTCATTCGCACAGGCACTCAAATAGCAGCAGCGTCGTGTTGCTTATAAAACTACCATTTTAAATGGAAATTTTATGGATAATGAAAAACATAGGACTAACATGCTTTCATCAAGAAATCAGCCTTAATCCGAAGGTCGACACAGTCAGAAGGTTTTTTTAACACGTTTTGTTGTCTTAATGCTCCATCTAGACACACGCTAGTGTGTCGCGCCAAGTTAGGCAACAAACATCACAACAAACATCGCATCAATTCAATTGTCGTGGTTGTAACCATTGTAGCGCGACGCCATAGCGTCAGTGTCTTATATCTTCAAGCATAGTTGGGCACATTTCCGGTACTTGAGGGAAAATAATAATGCGGTACAAAAGCTTAAATTGTGTTGAAATCGAGAGCAATGACCCACCTTACAAAAATTAACTCGTGTAGGAATGCCAGCTAAGCTGCTTTAAATGCAAAATCTGACCCTCAATAACGTTGCAAATGTGTTACTACTAATTACTACTTAGCTAATCCGCTCATCCCCATGTTAAATCCCATAGGGTGATTATCGATTCCAAGATAACGGGGAGGCTTTCAGCTATGGAACTGGACGAATGGGTGCAGTACAATACGAACTGCGTACCTTTGATGGTTTGGAGCATGGGAGCGTAACGGGGATGGCGTGGGAGGGCGCGTACGTACGAAAATATTGGTATAACCATTATTAGTATTAATGGGAGAATGTAAATGGCCTGTTCCAACTGATGATCCTGGAATGTTGGGGGGGGGGGGGGGGAGATGGTAACCAAC
>JAHWFP010271302.1:0-12770 GCA_023313725.1 Lithobius niger
GAAAATTTGTAGAATCGCTTATTCAGCATTTGATGTTTTTGAATTTGAGCGTGAAAATGTCTTCGTAGACTGTTATGTGGTTTTTTTAAGTCTTAAAAGCTTATAGCTGCGAGTATTAACTCGATAATTATCTGAAAAATTTTGATTGACAATTTTGAATAAAATACCATATAATATTGAAAAGGGCAAAACGAATACGGTATGATAGTATTGAAAATACACAAATTCAAATTTCTGAACTAAAACTCAGTTTAAATAATAGTTCATCATGTTGGGTTTTCAAAGGTTATTCTCCGCCCAAAATGTGATATGAATGTGAATTACAGTACCGTATAATCCCGAATATAAGATTAAAAATACCGTAGCGGTTTTTACTCTGAAGCTCATATCGATAAAAATGTCAGTCCAGAAAATTTAACGCACAATTTCAGATTAGTTACAACTAAGGCTGGGCCGATACCGATTACCGTTACCGATCTCTGCCGATATTTGCAGTATCGGATCGGGATCGGCAGGTAAAACCCACATAAATCGGTAATAAATGAAATCGGAAATATTTTCACTTCTCGTCGACCGAATTTGATGTTTGAATACACTATTTTGAAGGTTTTTTCGCCAGCTTTCCAATGGTCCAAACTACAAGCAGCATTCTCTTAGTGTTAAGAAGTTACAAGGCAAAATGTTAAAATTTTAATGGGGTTTTGTGTTTTTAGATGATTTTAGCTATGCAATATTATTTTAAGTTAAACCAATATTTAAAAAAAAAATAATTATATTTATTTAGGCCAATGCTTTGTTTATGCAATGATTTCAAAAGTAATTTTTTTTTTATAAAGACTTACTTCAGTAATATTACATTTTTCGATCAGTTGGGAACTTGGATCAGTTATTGGGGATTTGGTATCCGTAACAAAGTTGATCGTCCTAGCTTTACTAATAAAAGTTTAATGTGGTAACAAGGGAAAAAATGTGAATTCAGTAGAACTACAGTACTAGATGTAAAAACTAAAGAAAACTTTAATTTATGTAAAAACACACACTTATGTCTGGTTAAATATAAATCTACATAAATTTTTTTTTATTAGGGAGTCTTTATCAATTTATTTTATTTATTTGAAATAACTGCAACGCCCCAATGAGCAATTAAGCCGTTAAAAAGAAAAAGAAAAAAAAAAAAAAAGATCGGTATCGGGACTCGGTATCGGCAGATTAGACGACAAAGTCGCAGTTTCATAAGGGCATAGAAAATGCAGGGCAGAGCGTGGTACTGATCAATTCAGGCCTTTAAACGGTACGCTCCCCCATATCTAGAAATAATCCTTAAGAGGTCCCTTGGATCGTTGCCTACACCTGTTAAGGTGTTTTTGTCGCCTGGAGCAATAAAACTGACGAATGAAATCGGTCCCAATAGTCGTTTTATTAACAACATCAGAGGTGTAATCTCGTCTCAATATCTTTTGGGTAGGTGGTGGAAAAACAAGTACATGATTACGTTAGGCACGGTTTGCTCTCTTTAATGTCTTCCGGGTTGAGACTAAGGGAACAAACGGTTATCTTAACCTTTTGCATTAATGTTATCAGTCTGCTATAACGCTGTATACGAGCAAAGCCGAACGGGATTATTTACAGTCGCCATCTATGCGAACCAGTTTTTCGGACTCCATAGTGGTGAAACGGCTCTTCTTCCCTCTGCACTCCATACGATAAAAGATGCTTGGCCTCTTGGCCAAAACTGTTGTCTGAAGCTGAAGGCTTTCAGCAAAGATGGATTAATTAATCCAAAATGGCGGTCCATTGGAGGGAAAACGCGTCAAGTAGCAGCCCTTTAACTTTTTCCCTCCCGTTTCCAGCAGAGAAAAACAAATGACTACATAAAAAAAGCCCTCCGCCTCAACAAGCAAAATAAAGCGAGAGCAAAACGAGTTTAACTATTTTAAGACCGAGGGTGAAGTGGAACAACAATACAAAAAGAAGTTGAAAACGCTTTAGCAGTGAACATCATCACGAAACTGACATTACAGTTGCTCATCAAGAATCCATTGTTGAACCGCTTATTGTTAAGCAATTTTCACATCAAGAAAAGGACTAGTATCTTCCCGTCAAGTACACTCAGAACGCAGGACCAAATGTCCAGTTAAGCACTAATGTTGGCACGCCATTACAAGAGGGAGCTAAAATGTGCTAGGATGCATCGTCCCACAAAAACGAAATATGTTTTGAAATTGGCCACAGTAAGCAGTCCAAAGTTGAAGTTGTTATTAAAATGTTGGACTTCGAATCCACGACCAGATGAATTTACTAGTATACAAAACTAATAATAGTAATAAATGTAATACCAAACCTTACGAAAGCCTTGCTAAAGTCGCCTGTCAAATAATTGCAGCGATTTATTTAATAGAATATGTAAGCCAAAAATGATACTCGTCTCGTATTTGAGTCTTCTTATATTTGCAGTTACACGGTATTGAATAGTAATGAGACTTGAATTCCAGTCCAAGGAAGGGCTGTAAGCCACTGATATACCTGACATGAAGTTAATAAGGTTAATTGTTAAAAGCAATGTAAAAATTTAGAAAGATCCCATTTGTTTAGCGTTTGTCAGAACCCTGTCACAGAGGTGGCTTTCACGAAATCTGTAGGCATACAGTTCCAAGCTACGACAACACGATTAGCATAGAAAAATTCTAACCTAGTTACAACTAAGAACTTCACGTTACACATGAAAATGCTAAAAACTTAAACTTACTGAAGAAACTTGCTAAAGGAATGTGTACTTAGTTGAAGTATCGTATTCCTGACTAGCGAATTGTTACTCACGATTCACAAATTGTTACTCAAACTGCAAATAAACTTAATTGGAGTTTGAGCAAAAATTCGCTAGAAAAACTTGAAACGGTCTCTGCTAATTTTTGTTCTTATTCTCAGAGTAAAAATCCATGAATTTTTCTGAAATAACTTATAATAATTGTGGCCTCTTGTTTTAACGCTCCACGAAGCATGCAGAAGTTTAAATCAAATGTTATGAATGATTTAAAAAGTAAAGATTAATCCTTTTGGGTCCAAAAGATGATATATTGTCGCTTCAAACCTATGTCTAAAATGCTCGATGAACATTATTTCGTCTTGTCAGTTCAAAGCCTCGTTGCAAAAATGATGTCCAATTGCGTACAACGGAGGTGTAATTCTGATTGAATTAGTTATTTTGAAACTTGTATTTTTGATTTACTTAATTCAATATCAACTTGTAATTACGGTAGAACTTCGATTTATCTGAACCCCGGTTATCCAAACACCCTGATTATCCAAACTCCCTGTCTTATTAGAAAATACTCAGAAATTTGCCATTTTTTTTTAAAAGAAGGAACAAGTTATTGACTTTGCTTTATTTATGTTCCTAGAGTCATTTCATGCAAAATTTGCTTTTCAGTAGTCACATGCAATCAAGCAACACTAAAACTGAGCAAAGAAAAAAATTATACCTCTTTTATTTTGCATGTAAAATGGATTATCCGAACATTCTTCAGTCCCAATTAGTTCGGACTAATTAGTTCCCAATTAGTTAGTTATAATCGATAATGCTGTTTTTGTTGGTAGTGGCGTTAAGACTTGGACATTGAAACTGCTTTTGTTAGCTGAAAAGAGCCCTTTGACTTCGGAAATTACTCATTACGCTCACTTTCAAAAACAGGTTACTGTCAGTATCTTGCAAATTTTCGATTGTATTTCAACAATTTCATCAGGTAGGGTCAAGAAAATTGAGTTCTCTGGTTGCTTTTTCATCTGCTTGCTTGAAAAGAAAAGAACAAGACGAAAAAGCAACCAGACGAAAATGTAACCATAGAACTCAATTTTCTTTCGAAAATTTGCAAGATACTGACAGTATCCTGTTTATGAAAGTGAGCGTAATGAGTAATTTCCAAAATCAAAGTGATTCAACAGCGTTTCAAAGTAATTCAAGTAAGCCTAACAGTTTATTGTGTGAAAAGAGCCCTTGGTCCAAGCTGCTGCTACATATCTTGGTTACGCTTGAAACTGAAAATGTTGTTAGTGTTACCTGGTTAAAAAAATGCTATCGCTTCTTCAAAGTCCTGCTAGACGCAGAACCAACCATGGAAAGAAGTGCTACTAATATGCTACACTGAACTATCAGACTTGGACATTTTGAAGTCTTTTCTAGGATTAAAATTGCTAAAAGCAAGACTAGAGAACGGAGAAGGGAGGCAGCTGAATCGGCAAGTAGAAGCTGCGCTTGCAGTGTGATCTTAGAAGTTTAGAACCTCTGGTGGTGACTTCTGAAACCAGGTCAAAACCAATCTACGTGTAAATACACTACTACAGACAAGAATCTAGCCTAGCCGGGGTGGGAAATTTATGAAATCATCCGGTTTTTTTTTTTTTTTAATTTATTCTTGCTTGTACAAAGCACTACATGGCTCATTAATGTTTTACTAAATACACCTACTATTCTACTAACTTATTTACGTGTGACCCATAAGACACGTCAAAATTCAATCCGAAATACCGCAACAAGTTCTTGACCACCGTACACGTGTTTGATGCCGTCATACATAGAATTGTCAAACTTTAATAACATCTTACTTGATGAGATAAATCGGTGACAGGTTTCATTGAGCTGATCCGTGGCTAATAGATAAAAATGTTCAATGTATTGCAATTGCGACCCTCGTCACTTCACTAGGCAGCTGTCAAAAACAGCAAACTTGTGGTTGGTTGATGCGAGCGTCAGCGTTTCTAAACCTAGCACCCCTTCACTGAACGATTCAAGCTTGGACTTAACGTGGACCCAACCAATAGTCCAACAATGATTCAACGAGAGGCATAATGCCAACCTAAACTTAAGATACAATAATATTCTTACTAGTCTAGCCTCTCTCGCTCACAATAACGAGTATGGAATGGAAGTCGTGATTCTATTTTGTGTTGGTCCATATACTATAGATAATGTCCTTGTCAGCAAAAGTGCTACAAATTCTGCTGTTTATGCTGAATTGCCACAGAAATGCTACACAACTGAAAATGCAATCCTGTTACACCTCGGTTTTTAACCCGAAAAGTGCTACTGTAACTGAGTCTGGTAACAGTGCCCCGTTTCCTTACCTGCTTTGAATGAGTTTATGAAGTTGAACGTGCCTGCCTTTATTACTCGAATAAACTGCTGCGTTTCAACGACCGTTTGAAACTCCTTCAGTATCGCAAGCTACGATTGGTTCATGCATACGCATGAAACATGCCACTGATAGTGTTCAGGCCCAAGTCTTGAGCGACGTCCACGAAAGGCAGCTGGCTAGGAGCGCGCTGGATGCCGAAAACTGATCGCTTTCAAGAATCATGAATATTGATAAAATAAATCAACTTTAAACTACTTGTATGGTATTAAAAACATAAAAAAAATTGTTTTCTAGCAGACTATAATTGTTATAAGATGTAGTGCTTTTTCGTGTTTCCTTATTTTATTTTGGTTTGAAGAAGGTATAGGACTTGCGAAAATTTACAGTAAACACAGAAGTTTGAAGTGTTCAGCTGTGGTGGTAAAGTGTGTAATCGGTTTGGTGAGGGCTTCCAAGTACCACTGTTTCCTACGGTTACCCGTTTTTTCGAATAAAAAAAAGATTTTGGAAGCATTAAACGATGCTGTAATGGTAGAATAACGAGTAGGTTTACTATTTGAAGGTCTCCTGGGTACTGCTAGTTGAATATTTTTTCATAAGCACATTTAGGTAGTCAAACTTCAAAATTTTGTAACTTATGTGAACATAATGCAATGGTCGCAAGTATATTTTTGTACAATAATTTACAATACAGTTGTTAGGTTTGCAATTTTTTAGACCCATAGACTGCATAGTTATTTTACTAAGATTTACTTTACTGAGGCATGCAACAACACATGTTGGCTGTGGTCGTTTTCGCAGGGATTGATAAAAATGGTCTTGGTCCCGAAAGAGCAAAATCTGCCTTGAGGCATCGCAGCTCAAGTGAATCCCGTTAAAACCTTGGCGTTAATAATTTAAACCTTGGTTTTAATTGTCAACAGGCTCACAGAAACCAGCATTTTATCGGCGGTTACTGGGAATATTCTCTCCTAGAGCTGAAGCTTCTGCGAGAAACAAATGTACGCCTACGCTCTCAATACAGGAAAGGCAAGTATTGTTTTCATTAAAAAATGTAGGGAGTTTCCGAAGTTTACCTACAGTACCACGTAAAGAAAGTTGAACAACTTTTTCTTACGGAACCTCCCATTGTTTTGCATGCGAGAGCCTGAATTACTCCTGTCTTCTCCTCGTGTTCTTAGTAAATAATTTAATTTCTTGTAAATACCCTGTTAATTAACTCGTGCATTTTTCTGATATTTCACTTTTAGTCTTCTGTACACCGAAAGCTGGGAGGACTACAGTAACGACTTTATCCATATGTTGCCTTTTTCAGTGGTAGTCAAGTGGACTTTAAAAAACACGGCAAATTAAACCTTTGTTGCTTTCTTATACTAATATACTTTCTCGAAGTAACTCTGAAGAAAAACATTTGGTCGTGGCGTTTAGCCACTTCACGCAACCGTAAAGAAAAAAAAAAAAGATTTCTTTATCGAACACATTAGTCTAGACACCGTGTTGCGGGAATGAATAGGCCTACTCTCGAACCCAATTCTCTGTTAGCTGCTACTTACGAAATTAAAACGGCAGGTAAAAAAGTTAGTTGTGATAGAATAATTTACGACGTTTGTGCCTCACAGAAAGAAACTAACAGAATGTACATAATTAAACCGCTTTGTCCTGGCTGTGCGCAGGTTTCTTATGTCATTGTATGATTATTCTCTATTGTAAATTTTTTTTTCTGTATTTTAATTGTGCCATAAATCGTGATTAGGCTTATGAATTTAATTTGGCTAATAACTGGTGGGTGGGGGAGGAAAAGGGGGACATTAAAACAAAAAAATAAATTTTCTAAACTAATTTCTGTCTGGGGGGGGGGGGGGGGGGGTCTATAACAGGGAAAAGTTCCGATAATGTAATCATTCACGTTTTACTTTGGGGATGCCAGCTCATAACTCTGGGGTTCTCGTCAGGTAATCTGCCGCGTACATTCACGACTATGAATTCCGTAGAGCACCACAGTGTAGGGAGCCAACTCACCTTCTTGAAGTAGTATTTAAATTTTGAGCAATGAAGTATTAATATTAACAATATTAAGCTTAAATCGTTGTGTATTTTAAGATAAGGAAAGTTTTAACTTAACGCTTGCATGTGATCATTCAAACCACATCCGCAACCCAATTTTTATCGCCCGTTGATTTTTAACAATTTTAAGGTTCTTTCCTTGTTTCAGCATATCCGTTCCACAGACCATTGTGGTCCATAGTCCTCCAAGAAATCCCAATCCAAGGCTATTGCGAATCATCCACCCAGCGGCTGTGGGTAACACCAGTCCTAAACAGAAGGGTAGCCTAAGTCCCTCTATAAGGACTCATCGAGGAAGTCTACGTTCAAAAGGGGGTTCGCCTGGCAATATCAGTCGTCTGTTTGAAAAGTAATCAGTATTTCATGAGTTTTCACAAAAAAGTAGTCTTATATACCGGTACTTGTTTCTATGTCAATGCAAACTGCATTTGTTGGTTTTATCAAAGTTTGTGTAGAGTGCCACATTTGGCTACGAGTGTCAGCAGTTCGTCATAATGGTAGAAAATTACAATTCTGTGAAAAACTATGGTGTGTTTCATTCCTACTTGCAGACTGCGGTCAGTTAGTGGCGAGTTAGTAGGAACAATCTGATGTCTATATTGAAAAATTTTAAAAGAAAAAAACCACAGAGCAAGTTGATCGTTCAGCCATTTAAAAAACAAAAGTTTGTTATCTCATGGGACTGCACCAACTGAAACCCACCCATTCCCCTGCACTAACCTTTTTTTTTTTAGGTATTCAGGATGGCTGAATGTAGTTGTTTATCAAAATTTTGTCGAATTTAGGTGATTCGCCTAATGTGGTTTCTTGTTTTTTCCAGACATTTTTTATCACATTGTTTTTGTGAAGCGATACTAAAATTACTATGCAAATGAAATCTTTAGGGACAGGATTGAATTGTTCAGAATTCGGTGATTTGCGATCTTTTGGTAGTTTTAAATATTTGCGTATGTGTGGGAGGGTCAACGAAAGGTTCTAAAATGTTCTAAGTAAGGCTGTCCAATAGCGATACTGGTATCGGCAAGAGCCTATAGAAAATAACCAGGAGAGTGTCTCCGTAACTTCCAATACACTGCTAAGTCAGGAGCGTCTACAGTGGTGTACGAATTTGTTCGCAGAGGTCGCCAGCTGCGTGAGATGGTTAGAGGTGTGCGTCACGTACTTTGGCTAATTTTCGGTCCTTTGTTTTTAAACAAAGTGTTTAACATAGAAACAATGTCAAAGTATCAATAAAGAAACTTAATTTTTTTTTATTTTATTTATTTATTTTATTTTTTTATTTATTTATTTCACAATCGGACCACAAAATGATCCATACATATATCAATTAATGTAGGTTTAACTGGCCTAAGCCATACAAATAATCTGGCAATTGCAAACCCAGCCAAAGCTAGCAAAAAAAAAAGAACAAAACG
Organism: Lithobius niger; assembly: GCA_023313725.1. Classification (NCBI taxonomy): domain Eukaryota; kingdom Metazoa; phylum Arthropoda; class Chilopoda; order Lithobiomorpha; family Lithobiidae; genus Lithobius; species Lithobius niger. The sequence goes on from JAHWFP010271302.1 coordinate 8,609, forward strand.
GTGTTTGTCGTCAACTACATTGTATCCCCATACAACATGGTACTCCCTCTTTGACTAGCAAAGTGGGTAATCGTGTGTACAAGAGTGTTGGTGGACGCCAGCACCCCTGAGCGGAAGCCCCAAACTGCCTTCCTCCTGATAGCAGTAGCCGACAAAAGATTGTTTTCCACCAGCAGTTGACTGGTGCTTGACCATGCTGGCCGACAATCTGTTGTTCGTTAAGTTCCTCGAGCCAACAATAAAATAGAGCGTTGCTTTCGTGGCATACATCTGCTTCGCGTGCTATGTTTCAGTTTCGATTTTAGACAATTTGGCTCTGGCGCAGTATTGCCGCTCTTTCTGGTGCTAGTACAGCGTACTAAATTACGTACTCCTAACATAGACTAACCACACACGCGCCTGTTTTCTATAGGCTCCTGGTATTGGCTCGAGGAGTCATATTTCTGCCGAACTTCAAACTCGCATGTAATTCATGAGCAGGTGGCCTCAAAATTTCCATCGAGCTAAGTGCTAACCACATTTTGCCACTAAGTCTTTATGTATCTATTTTATGGTTGCGTATCCAAATTAAAATCGTCTCTGCTAAAACAATGAATAGATTCGAGTTTCATGGTAGCTGACCTTCACTGCGGCCATCATCTTGGAAAGAGCACATGGATTCAGCCCAGGTCCATTCCGGGTTCATTATGAAACGCAACGGTGAGATCTCATTCAACATCACATCCTCGTTTGTTGCGGTACGTGGCTCTTCATATGCATTCTAGTCTACAACTTTTTGAAGGCACATGCTGAATGCAAATCAAGTGGCTAAAACATCAGATTTGAAAATTTTTGCTGTAAGGATGGTGAACCGTGAAATGCCTACTGCGGTTTGCTAGTATCAAGAGGTATGAAGTTGGCGGCAAGTTTTAATATGGCCAACAAGTACAAACACATTGCTTCATGGTACCCGACAACTACACTGTTTCAGTATAGAATTGTCTGATACTGTCGGCATCAGAACCCAAAAAAAATTTGGTATTGGACAACCTATTTCAGCAAGCAAGTCTTTATTGTACAGGGTTACACTTAACAACAGGAAAAAAACAGCGACAACAATTGGAAAGTCGACGAGAAATTTGATTGGTATCATGTAAATAATAAAATAATACACTTCGTGTGAAGAAAAAAGAGGTTGGCAGTGGTTCACTTATTTGGAAATGACATGAGGATGTTGACGGGCAATCAATTTTATTGCTTCTGTGCCAACAATACATTCTGTGCATTGATAGGAGAAGCATGCCAACTTTCTTATTTTGTGATGCAGAATTTGTTGTTACAGTTCTGTCGCACTTTTAATTACGTTTGAAGTCCTTGTGAATTTTCAACAAGCCGTTGGTTGTTATTTTCAAACATGCTTCGAAAGGTCAAACTGAATGACGACGATGTGTACCTTTTGGCATCATTAAACTCTTTGTGAGTTTAACGCAACGATTGATCCTTGATAAGTTGGAGGGGTCACGTAGGAAGCTGAAGGTCAAGAGGGAGGGCTATGATCGGGATAGAGCAATGCTTAAGTACTCGCAGTGTCCATTTATTTGGAGTTACAGGCAAATATTTTGACTGATTAGGGTACCCCCATGGGGTTCTCTTAACTCACATACAATTGCTGAATGGTCTTACAAATTTGGATTCCTGTGTGCAGGCTACTAAGGTTGGTGTCAAGTTGTGGAAAGAGGAGGCATATTGATTGCCTGATCTTTAATGCATGCGTATATTTTTTAACGCCACCCTGTTTGTCTGACGCCAAGTGTAAATACCGCTGGCCTAGGAATGAGCTACAGTCGATGTTTGGTACATAGATCTTGTGCACATTCTGTTGATTCGGCCAAGGGCAGGCTCTACTTACCAAGGAAACTGGTGCCTACATGTTACACTTGCCGCAGAGAAACCTACCTTTGTGGTGGGTTATAGCCAGGATTGTCGGTAAGCGAAACTCGAAACACATTTGTCATCATTAGGTAGTTACTAGATTGCCCGCTCCTACATAGCTGTCTGCTTAACCATGGGTGACGGATGCGTTTTGTCACCTATAATTTGTAGGTATGGTCTGGCTTGAAGCGAATGAAGCATTGAAGAAGCATAGCCTTCCTTTTCTGCTGTTGAAGATTGTATGAAGGCTTGTTGTTGTAAGCCTGTGTTATATAATGATTTTGGGCTGTGGTGTCAGGAGCCACAGGTTGGTCATTTACACCTACTTTCGACTGCTGCAACTAGGGGGATGTATTTCTTGATTGAGGGGGGGGGGGGGTTGTATAAATTTCAGACCTAAATTGAGGGCTTCGAAAATTAAGTGTTCAATATGTTGGAATTAATTAAGCTGTATGTTCAAACACTCTACAAACACCGAGTTTGGCAAATTTTCGACGAACAGATAATAGAAAATACTCGCTTTCGTCGTCTTCCGGCCTTTTTTAAGCTGTTAAATCTTGTTTACCTACATCATCAGATCTTGTTTACGTATATCATCATCACGACTGCTGTTGTCTGCTTCCAGATTTGAAAACACCGTATTTGGCCTACGATATTTGGAAGGCCGTTGTGTTTTCCAACAACGTGTGAATAGCTTGTCGTGCACCAGCTGTGTGATATGTGGGAAGGAATGGGGCTGAAGATTCATCAGGGAAATGCCACATTTTTCATAGTGCTGGATGGAAAGTCATTCTAGGGCATGAAGATGGGGGTCCCTACTTAAATTTGCGCACAGCTATAATACAAGGAGTAAGTCAAGGATTTCAGAAACGGTACCTCTACTTCCTCTTGAAGCAGACCCTGTGAAGAAAAGTGAGAATCAGGAAGCACTACTCACTCCAAAGACCACCAGAGGAGTGTACCTAATGCCTTTTGAGGAATGCGATGCTGTGTGCATTGGCGAGACAATGAGAGGGATTAACAACCATCTCAAAAAGCACATAGCTGACACTAAAAATAAAGTGCAAGAAAATGTCATAGCATTCCTTCACAGTGAAACGCAACGCAACACAACATTGGGTGGAATAAAAACCACCATCCTTCTAAAATCAAACTCAAGTTGGGACCCTAAGTTGACCCCTCCCTCTATCTTCGTACGCTAGAATCATTTTCCACCCAGCACTATGAAATATGTGGCATTTCCCTGATGAGTCTTCAGCCCCCTTCTTTCCTACATTTCACACCTGGTGCACGATACGCTAACCACACAGTTCACACATCGTTGGAAAACACAACGGCCTTCCAAATATCATAGGCCAAACACAGTATTTTCACATCTGGAAGCAGACGACAACAGTAGTGATGCTGATGTAGATAACCAAGAACTAACAACTAAAAAAGGGCGGAAGAAGACAAATGCGAGTATTTTCCATTATCTGTTCATCAACAATTTGACAAACTCTGTGTTTATTGAGTGTTTGAACATACAGCGTAATTAATTCCAACATAATGTTTTAAGTTGTCAATGTTTATGTTGAAAATCCATTAGGACTTAAAATCTAATTTACCATGTGACAAAACTGCGACAATGGAAACATTATTTTAGTATCGGTTTTCAACTTAAATTTCAATACACTCTGTCGTCCAATCTGAAGATCTCAAGGACGAGTCCAGACAAAACCGCGAAAATGGTTCACAATTAATTTACATTTTGATTTAGTTTAAAAAAAACCGCGTGGCCGTAACGCTCGTAATGCTATTTCGGCTTGGGCAAGCGAGGTTATTCGTAAAACTTACTTTGCGCCATCAACTAAATGTATGCTTTCACGTTAAATCGTATGACAAAGGGTTCACGGACTGAGTGAACGGAGCGATCGAAAATCAGTGTTCGTTTCACCAACAAAATGCGGAAATACAACAGAAACACGGAAATTCAGCCAACAATTTAAAACTAAAATGGGACAAATGGTCAAATGCAGCCAGCAATATTACTTATTACTAAAAAGAAATCTGTGATAACTGGTTACTTTAGTTATTGTGGTTTTTCTTTTGAAAAGTATTGTAATATTAGGAATATAATTAAAGCACTAAAAAGACTGAAAAGAAGAGCAAATAGCAGTTCAGAAACAATTCCATCGCAGAAAACTAAGGGCTGAGACTTGCCACTGTTAGGCCATGAAATTGAAGCATTTTATTCAACTTACTATATTTC
>JAHWFP010271303.1:0-11470 GCA_023313725.1 Lithobius niger
GATTTTCCAAGCAAAACCTAAAATTCAGTGTCCAGAAATGGACTAATTTGACTATCTATGCCCAACACAAGCTACTTTGGCTGTACCGAACCGGACGAACCGGACCAAACATTTATGTAGAATGTAACTTCTGTCACTTTACTTTCTTAAACATCAGACCACTAGATATCGGACTTGGATATAGGCCAGTGGTCTTCAACTCCCATTTCTTTGATGCAAAATTTTCGCAGTTTTGCATTTGCGCCTTTGACTCGCTCTAAAAACTCGTCAGAAATATTCACAATACAAAGGAGTGTGTCTTTCGGGCATTGCAGGAAGCAGCGTACAAAGTGCTCAACCAGTGTGTTGCAACGACACTTGGCCAGGTTGTGACACCCGGCACATTGAGTGTATATTGTAAAGTAGTTGTCGAGGAGGAGCAAAGAATATAATGACAGTTTTAGTGACAAATTGATCATAAAATAAATGGTTTCATTGTAGGCTCAGGTACGAAGGTTATGAAGATGATCGCTCAGCAGACTTTTGGTGTGATATTGCAAAAAGTGAGGTTCATCCAATTGGCTGGTGCTCCCAAAACAATAAAGTATTGTCTCCACCACCAGGTAACTATGCGTACGAAATTTTATTAGTATAAACACTCTACTTATCCTACTTTGTTTACTTATATTGGATGTAGTCTGTCTTCTAACTTTGATAAAGATGTGAAACAATCAAAATTGTCTACACTCCGGCGCTCTTATTTTATTATGGCCAAGTTCATACAGAAATTATCTGTGTCATGAAGGCTATACGTGGTAATTCTGCAGCTGGTTTTGATGCGTTGTCAACCAAACATAACATATTAAAATACTCTCCGTAGTAATAAAACTGTGAGGGGGAAGTGCAAGATGCCAGATACTATCCAGTCTAACCTTGCAAGATTTCAGGCTAGGGGCGGACATAACTTCATGGAGAAGGGCATTCAAGGCATTGATAACCCGTTGGTTGAAAAAGGACCCACGCAGCATGGTGTGAGTGTATGGTTTGTGAAATTTTGGCCTCTAGACTATCGTCACAGAATGTTGATGAATAGCTTAAAGATCTTATTCTTCGGCGAAAAAGGTTGCGTAAGGAAATAACAATACCAGGGAAGTCTTTGAGGTATATTGATCTGATCTAACAGTGATTTCAGCCTCTTGGCCAGTTCACGCTACGAACCAGTGGTTTTAGCTCCAAGTTTATCTAGTTCTACCGTCAGTTCTACATGGTTCAGTCGGACGATGTCGAATGTAGCAGCCCTGCTTGAAACCTATTGAACCAATTCATTCTATACTTGCAGAACCATTATGAACTATTATTAAGATGCAAAAGATGTAATTAGAAGCCATCTTTTTCTGTTTTAAATGTGGCTCCACAACGATGTTTATAATTATAATCCTATTTTTGTGCTTCTGTATTTTCAAAACTATTCAAAAATGTTTTGTATATCAACAGGTTTGCTTTAGTTGTGGCTTGTAGTACTCCACACAGTTTACAAAATTGATTGATGCTGGTATTCTTCATATCTATTTTCTTAAACCTATTAAAAATACGTAAACACATGATGCTGTGAGAGTACAGAAATTCAAAAAATTCACTAAGTCAATAAAGCACAATCACAGATCGCAGAAATTAGTTCAACTTTGGAAATTTTCGACAGTTCAACTGGAGATTATAGAAAACGTCTCCGAATGGTCTTCTTCAGGCTAAGTTTGAAGTAATTCGGTACTTCAGTTACATCCGACTTGCTGTTGTCCTTTGAAACGTGCAGGTTGTGTGGCCTACTATATTGTATGGGGCGTTTCCACTCTTCCACTCACCTGCTTCTGTGCAGGTGAGATACAGGATTCCGTGGGTGAAGGGGGCCTGTATATTCAAATGTTTTCCTTATAGTACTACTGAGTACATATCCAAGAGCGTATGCACCTCTTCCGTGGTTTATACCAATTTGTTGGATGCATTGACATATTCATAAAAAAAAATTGCTTAAAAATTGGAATACCGAGTCTGAAAAGTGAATATAGAATTTCGTAGCATGGAACGAACCTGGAATTTAGTTTGGATGATGACGTACGGTACAACTACAACCCTGCTTTCGAAAGAACTACTGTTGAATTCCAAGTAGGGATGTGCGAGTAGAAAAATTTTAATTCGAGTCGAGCCGAGCCGAGTTTGCAACAGATGAATCGAGTATCGAGCCGAGTTCGAGTATTTGATGGGAATATTTTGTTTGCAAGTTTCCCTTTAATTTGTCAAGATAATAGGAACAGAGATGGTGCTTAGTTGACTGTGCTTGTCATGGCTTTACAGTTTTAAGGATATAACTTGAAAATAGTTTCAGTTATTGACTTTTAATCTGCACTACTGGAAAGCTCTCGTCGAGACGATCGATTTGGTATATTGGAATGTCAAAAACGGCCAAAAATTGACGAAGTTACCGCATTTTCGCCAGATTCGAGTTTTTCGAGTACGGACGCGAGCAGCGAGCCGAGTTCGAGTACAAGTTTCATACTCGACTCGGCTCGACTTTTTCGAGTTTCGCACTTCCCTAATTCCAAGAATCGACATCATGCTCAAATTCAAAATAAACTAACCCTACCGATTTGCAAATTTTCCACAGGCTGCATTTACTAAAGATGGAAATAATATACTCTAGTCCTCCTGTCTTCATTAGGCCACCACAAGAAGCTTATTTACAAGATTTACATTATTTACATTGTTAATAGAACTATGGGGGAAATAAGCTATTTACATTGTCCGACATGCATTGATCGTTGTGGAAATGCATGTCAGACAGTGTAAATAATGTAAATCTCTTAAATAAACTGCTTGTGGTGGCCTGATGAAGACAGGAGGACTATATTTTTTTCCATCGTTATCAATGCACCCTATCAAAAATGTCGGTAGAATTTGTTGTTTTTTTAATTTGTGCATGATTTCGAGTTTTGGAATTTTTCGAATATTTAAAGTATGAAGGTTAGTTTTTTCAACTACTGTTAAGCAGTTAAGCATGATGTACTACCGCTGGGGGGGCGGGCCGCGGGTGGTTTTGGGGGTGTGTGATCAGTTCATTGTTCTGTGCTGCCAGAAGTATCATCATCTATTTTTGTTTACTTTGTACTGAATTTTAGTAGCTTACTGCTCTTTTTTTCAGCTTGCTTGTGCCTGGGAATGAATCACTTCTCTTTTTTTTCTAGCTATCAGTGGCAAACACACAGATTGGGGTGAATTCTTGACCACTCGCTTGGCTGGGGCAACGGTAGTTCCTGCGTACCTGTTAGCCGCAGTGAGTATTTGTATGTAAAGTACAAAAAAAATGGGGAAACTGACTTATTCTAAGGAGCCTTTAAATTGCGTTTCCACAAGTACTGTCTCACTTTAAGTTTCTATTCCTTGTACAATAGTGCAGCTAATTTAATTATTAGCAAAATGAGTAGGTGTTAGTTGCAGTATTAAATTTCTGTGGAGTTTGTCTTCCAAAAAGCTGTATTGCAATTTGGTTGTCATGATTTACAGAGCAATCTTGTTCCTGAAACCCTGCTTTAACTTTAGTAAACAAATGATGGAGTTCTTTACGGTGAAAAATTACAATATTTTCCGAGACTTTTTGTCCAACTTGACTGGAAAAATACCGAGACGCTCCTAATTTCTAACAACAGAAGTGACGCACATCTACGAGGACTGGAGTCCCTCGCTATTGTTGAGCACACCAGAAAGCACAAGAAGTTAATGAATTTACAAGGGCCATCAAATCCCACCATTAGCCATTTAATAAGCAGAGAGGTTAGCGCTCACCTAGAAACGCATTGGAACAAGCAACATCGTAAATACGAGAGGCTACGGAAGGCGCCGTTTTTCAAAACACAAAATAAAGACGTAGTTGGAGACGGAGAACGGACTGAAACTTAGTGCCCGAGGAAGACAGATGTGAAGCAGTTATACCACCAAACTTGCTAAAGCTGTCGAAAATTCGCAAGATATTGGGAGATCGAGTTTTAAAGATCTAATATCTTAACTTGGTGATGATGAGTGTTAATCAAGTTGGACAAAAAGTCTCGGAAAATACTGCTTAAACTTATGTAAAATATGATGGTGGTGGATTTCTGTTCTTTTACAGAACGGTACAACCCCTGTAGATCTTATCAAGCAAGGCATGAAGCTTGAAGTCCAGGATAAACTCAACCCTACCTGCGTTTGGATTGCAACTGTAAGTAACGTCAAACCTGTGTGATTAGTTAAGATGCATCGAATATTCGGTAATTATTTGGACAAAATTCAGTATTCGGCCGAATATTGATTTTGGTCTAATAATGATTTTGTTGTAATAATGATGTTTGGTGTTCTGTTGAAGACTAATTTTGGCCAAATAATATTGTTTGGTATTCAAACAAATACAAATTTTAGCCAATTAATGATAATTAGTAGTCGGCCGAACACTACTTTTGACCAAATAATGATATTTGGTATATGGCTAAATAATGTCAAGATTCATTGGAGCATAACTCCGCTATGAATACACTACAATGTAATCTTAGACCGCGCGTCACGCGAAAACCACAAGGCCTATCCAAACCACACTTGCATGCAGTGGCACGGGAGTCTGGACAAGGTTTATTAAAAAAAAAAAAAATCCGGAGTCGGACATCGGGTTGAAGAACCATCGGAGTGACAAAACCGACCAATAGCAAAAGCCAAAATCCAAACAGCAACGAGACGGCGAAGCCGTTTCTAATTGTTAAAGGCATCCGATTGTTAAAAGATTGATTGTTGCTGATAAACAGGCGGCGTGTATATATTGCAGCAAAGTGGACTAGCATTAAAGTGGCACTATCACCGATTGAAATGCGAACGAAAATACTGTGGGGCCATCTAGCGACATTGATATTGTTAACCTTTATAGCTTGCTCGCAGGTGCACGAGGATTAACCAATTTTCACTCAATAATTGAGGGTGTCGTGGCTTGTTTGTTTCGTTAAAAGAAATGCTGTTATGCATTCCTTCGCTTGGTGCAAGCAAATGCTAGATGGTACTACACAGCACTAGATGTTGTCAGGATTCGTCTGCTTTCAATCGGTGCTAGTGCCACTTTAAGTAGGCTTTAGAATATTGTCTGTATCTGGGCGCGTGGCTTTGGGCCGCAGCCCGAATTGAATAAATTCTCTGGGCGCATGGCTGGGCCGATTCAGACTGCCTCACGTAATTCCTTACCAATATTTGCAATATTGGTAGAAATCGGGATCGGTATATAAAATCAAGATAGATCAGTAAGAAACCAAATTGAAAATATTTTCACTTTTCGTCCACCGATTTTGACGTTTGAGTATGCCGTTTTCAAGGTTTTTTCACCAGCTTTCCAATGGTCCAAACCCCAAGCAGCTGTATCTTATTGTTTAGAAATTACAAGGCTAATTTTTAAATTTTATTGGGGTATTTGATATCAGTAATCGGGTCTAGATTTGGTATTGGCCAGTTTCGTTTAATGATCGACTCGGGTAGAAAAAAGGTGATCGGTCCAGCCATAATATTTTGGTCACATCCAGGTTAAATCCCAATGCGGCCGAAATTCAAATTGTGGAAAATACAAGGGAGAAGTGCAGGGATAAAGAAAAACTAAAAGTTAAAAGATGAGTATCTGCCATTCTCGGAGAGAAAGATGCATAAATAACGTTTTCATGATATTCTCCAGCTGAGTAGCTAGCTATCTTGGCCGCCTTTTCGTAGTTGAATGATTTTTCTACATTAAAAGACTGACCCTTTTTGCTAAACAGCAAAGAAAGCAGAGCCCGCTCCATTGTGTCGACAGTGGAAGTGGCCACACCCCTAGTATGATAGAATTGCTGTAACTTCAACATCAAGATTAATTGGTATTCAGCCTAATTGTTTTACGTATACAAATGTGTGCACTTTCTTAAGATATTTGGCTAAATATTTCTTAATATTCACAGTCGAAAAGAAAACGCTCACTTTCAGTACAAAGACATAACACAACGCCAACAAAGTTTTTCGATCTAAACATTTCTCTTTTGCATTGTGGGAAATTGTCTTCTAACAGCCCTGAAGGAAGGAAAAATTATGGGCAACTGCATTTTATCTATATGAATTGTTATTTTTTTTAATGTTCCAGGCTTGGCAAGGGAAAGGTGAGTTTTTCAAAAGATGGATATGTGCGCTGCAAACAAAAACTGTATTTGAGATAAACAAATCAGCATTGAAAGGAACATACTGTAAATCGCCTATTAAGTGCCCTAACTGACTATCTTTAGGTTTAGTTTACACAACCTCAAAAAACAATAGAAAGTAGATACCAACTGGTTTTTATTTATTTTATTTAGCTATTTAGTTATGTATGTATGGAGACTATGGACAAGGTACAATGTTTAGAACAAAAGCCAAAAGAAAACTACATGTGCTACACAATGAATATAAAACAGTGAGGGCAACTACAGTTCAAGGGGGCACGAAACAGGATAGTAGACTAGCTTCAGCACCATGCTGGACTACCATGTCCTGAACATGGTTGTGGGCACTTTGTCGCAGAATTCTCAGGTCCCTAGGTGACCGAACTTCGCCATGAAATGACAATAGTCCTTTTGCAACCGTGCATCCCAAACCAAAAACCCCGCCTTCGGGACCACCCCTACAAGTCTTCACCAGTAGATTGTTCGAGGCAGGAATAGTTCCCCACAAGGCAGCCTGCTTCATAAGCACTGCAAGGTCAAACGTGAACATTTTTCCATTACGGCAGGCTTGATGATAATTTAATATGTCTGAATATTATCACTGTCTACGCCGTTTATCAATGTTATGTGAGATTTGTGGAGTGAAATAGTGGGGTTATTGCCTGATACAGTATCAGTTTTATTTGGTTGAAGGACAGGTAAGATGCCACATCCCTGCAAGCCTGGTGGTTGATATTACAATAAACCGCAATACTGTATACATCCCAATGATTTATCATGATCAAAATTATTAGATATTGCCTACCCTTAACACTTCTTAAAGTAGACAACCATTTTGACTGGCTTTTTGAGAAACACCTGAGAGGGAGGGAGACAAAATAGCCCTAACTGGGACTTGAGCACTTTCCTTGTGATTATGTTTTATAGTTTGCTTGCAGTTTGAGGTGTGCTGATAGTATGTATTTATCAGGTTTTAGAAAATGTTGGTGGAAGACTACTGCTTCGTTACGAAGGAGCCAATCCATCTGACGACTTTTGGCTATTCTATTTATCTTATAATTTGCATCCTGTTGGATGGGCAACAAGCAACAAGTTTAAGTACAAGCCACCAGAAGGTAAAGCCGACAGTTTTGTAGCATATATTTTGGTCAATCGTTGGTACTTTATTGGATTTTTTTTTATCAAAACTATTCCAGCAATTTCTTCAAAAAAATCAACAGATGAGTGGACTAGTGTTTTGCAGCAAGCAATGGAAGATGCTGGGAAAATGCCCATCTTGGAGGATATTTTTAAGGTAGGAATTTATGCGTTTGGATGATGTTTTGTGCTACAAATTACATTTTTTGATAAACATTGGTTGTGATTAATGTATTGATCCGAACGATCAACACATTACTATACCACGGTCCAGGGCTGTTCACCGCGACGACACACACACGTGACAGCCATCAGCCAATCAGGGTGTGGTATAAGGCTGCCTGTGTTTATCGATCAGTTACGTGTGTAACTGTACACCTTGTAATTATACGAAGCGTGCCTCCTTGCCCTTACTTACAAGGCACACTCGTAGTTCATTCCACTGAGCATCTCGTGAAGCTTCGCGTTGAAATTCCTCGCCAGTTTTTAAATTTGGAATAATAAGTATGATCCGCTGTTAGCCGATTCTTTGAGTTGACGGCAGACGGAAAACAGTGGGAGGGAAGGTGTTTCGATTATTCGAGAAGAATAAACCTAGCAAATTTTAAATTAAAATAAATACTTGGTTGAGAGGGAAGAGGAGGGGATGAGACGAACAGAACTGCCAATAAAGATAGAAAAAAAACAGTTGGAAGAATGGTGTTTTTATTTATGAATAAGCGTAGCAAATTTTAAACTAAAGTAAATGCTTGTGGGGGGTGGGGGAGATAGGAAAATGAACAGATCGCCCAACACGTACAGAAAAAAAGTCGAAAGAAACAGGTTTTTTTTTCATTTTAGATGAATAAGCACACAGCACATTTTAAACTAAAATAATACTTGTCAGAAGGTGGAAATAAAATAAACAGATTGCCAGACGTTTGTAAAAAAAAAGTTGGAAGAAAACAGGTTTTTTTTTTAAATACGCGCCAAACATGTACAGAAAAAAAGTCGGCAGGAACAGGTTATTTAAAAAAAAATTCAGATGAGTAAGTGCAGCAAATTTTGGTTTGGGGGAAATTGAAAAATGAACAGATGTCCCAGCAAATACATAGAAGAAAAGTGGGACGAGCATTATTTTTATTTTGATGAATAAAATAAAATAAAATTGTAAATTACATATTTGGTGGTGGGAGTGGGGGGGGGGGGGCGAACAGGTCTCCCAACAAATGTATACAAAAAAGTGAGAAGAAATGGTTTTTTTTTTATTTCAGATGAGTAAACGCAGCAAATTTTAGACTAAAATATTTAGTTGGGGGGGGGGGGAGCAAAAGAACAGATATTCCTACATACGTATACACAAAAAAAATGGGAAGAACTGTTTTTTTTTTCTTTGTATAAATTTTGACGAGCCTTATGTCAGCCGAAGCAATTAATGTTTGTATGGCTGAATAGGCTCAATTTTGAACATTACCAGACTTTTATTAGAGAAGAAGAAATCTGGTAAAGGGAGGTGCCAGTCCGGGGATTCGATCCGGGAAACCTCCAATCATCGTCGGGGCCGAAAGATTGTCCAGAATTAGCCAGAATACATCCCATAGTCTGTGAAGGAGCATGGTAGCCTGTCACGCTACCCTGGCCGGCAGTCCTGGCAGGGACTTTGCCAAGATCCCCTTTCCAGGGGTTCGACCAGATCCGCAAACTTTAGCAACCAGGCTGAGCTCTCTCACCGCTCAGCCACGATGACCACAAATACAAACAAAATAATAAATTTTAGCACAGCAAATCTTAAACGAAGAAATCCTTGGTTGGGGAGGGGGAGGAGAGTTGGGAGGGGGGGAGAGGTACGGATGAATAAACCTAGCAAGTGTTAAACTAAACTAAATACTTGGTTGTGATGAAGGTTGGGGGGCGAGGTTAACCAACAGATCTTATCCACATATACGTATTTTTTTAATTTTGTTTTTGTTTTTATAGTAGGCATGGGCAGTGTTATTTACTAATCTATTCGTTCAATATTTACACACTTTTGAACGAACAGACCATTAAATAAAATACCAGGTCTGTTATAAATATTGTTAGAAAACTCCTCTGGGTGGCAGTGCCTTTATTATACACGTTTTTTTTATTAGTCAACATGAAATTTTAATCTCTTTTTTTAATTTTATTTTGTGGCCCTGAAAAGAACCATTTGTTTTGGCCTTAAAAAATGACGTTTTGTCTTCTCAAATCAACAGTCAAGCCAGGGAAATCAAGGAATAATATCCAATAGGAACTTCACATTTTTTACAAAACCATCCTTGCTTCCAGCGTGCAGTAAAATGAGTCTTGGCCCCTTTCCTACAGGAATTTGTCGACTGCGGATTTTCTCTTTATCATGCCGCATGGTTTCCTTTCTGTGGTGTTTGCTAACCCAAGTTTCGTCCAAATATACAAAGTATCTTATGCAGGCTTCTTATTTGAAGAAGGTAACGCCGTCGACTCGCAATGATCTCTCCCTTTTCGACGTAAAATTGTCGTTATTTATTTTGCCGTACCGTAACGCCATGCCAAGTTTCTTCATAATACGTCGCAGTGACGCTTTTCCACCTTTGAAGTTGATTTTGCCTTTAAGCTGGGTGTTAATCCTCTCGATATATTTCTGACAGACAAGTCGAAGTCATCCAACCTGTTATGTGTGACGGCAGTTTCTTTTTTTCCCGGGAGTCACGAACAATTCCTTGGGGGGGTCTGTGATCCAGACAGCTTCGTAGGCCTTACGTACGAATTCTCGAACAGTTGATTTCGACACACCGTTCGCTAATCCAGTCTGTACTTCAGAATCAGCCTTAACAGTGAAGATGCCTTGTTGTTCAAATAATCTACATACTTTCCATACGATTTCCTTGGCTTGACTACGAAGCACTTTTTCCTTCTTTCCGACCGTTGATTTACTCGCTCGAATACTCGTATTAAGTGACGCCATGTTGATTGAACCGCAGCCTTCTTGAGTCAGACCGGGCTCCCAGCATGCTGTGCGAACATGACTGGCGCTAATAACCGATAACGCTTTACCATATAAGGAATTATGTTTTCACGGTGAACAGCCCTGGTCCGTGGTAGATATATTTTTGTCGTGTAGCTATAGACTTGGTCTATATACAGTTAGTTGTATACTGAATCTACCGTTGTTACCAAATTTTGCGTTCACCACAGCATACCGTGATTACCCTGATGAATGGGTACAATTATTTCTAAACTATGTGCCCACTATAGTCACCGCCAAGAAAGAAGTCCAGCGCGTTTCAAAACAGGGGTATGCATTGTGCATGCCGGCTGCGTCGTTTACCTTGCAGATATCCGCCATAGCTAAGCAGCCAACGTGTGCTCATATACTAAAGCTGCTAGGGGCCATAATTTGGGCTAATCATGCACATCGAGCAAAAAGCTTGAAATTTGACATGCAAGTAATTCTTAGTAGGCTAATACAAATAGAAATAGATTCTCCTTGACTCGTGAAATACTGAAAAACGTTCCAAATAACACGCCTAGCTTGACTGTGGAGAGTTTATTTTTTAATGTTGACACGAAGTTGATCGGAAAGCGACGCCATTGTTGTTGGCCTAATAGCGTTGCCACGACCACGCAGTTATAGAGTATAGAGGCAAGGCGCACTTTTTTCCATGAAAGATTAGTAGTCATAAAATGACCATATAAGGAAAGTCTTCTTTCCTGGCGGATAGTATAGGGATGTGCGAGTAGAATAATATTAATTCGAGTCGAGCCGAGCAGAGTTTGCAACAGAAGAATCAAGTATTGTGCCGAGTTCGAGTATTTGGTGAACACGCTTATTTTGCAAGTGTCTTTTTTTTTTTATTTGTTATTGTAATAACAGCTAAAATGCTGCTTTAACGGACTGTGTGGGTCAACGTGTACAACTGGTTTTCCAGTTTTTAGGATATACTTAAAATGGTTTGAGTTAAAGGCTTTTAATTTTCACCACCAGAAAGGTCTCGTCGAGATGATGAAATTGGTTAAAAACATCGTTAATTTTCGTACTGTGAAACGCCATAATGTCAACAAAACTCGGAAAAATTCCGGAAAAAAATTACCGCACACTTTCACAATCAAAACAACAGCTTTGTCCTGCGAATTTTCGATAGCTTGGGCTGCTATCT
>JAHWFP010271306.1:0-11179 GCA_023313725.1 Lithobius niger
CCCCCCCCCCCCCCCCCCCCCCCCCACTCGGTGTGCCACTGATGAACAAAGAGGTAAATGACAATAACATTAAAAAAAAATCCGTACGACAAAAGAAAAAACAGAAACAAAATAAAAAATCAAAATGAAGAATATCTGAAGGCAAATAATATCCAAAGAAAAGAAAATTTTTCTTCCTTCGATTTTTTGTTTGGTCTTGCCGGTTTTCTTTCTTTCTTTTAAGATTTGACGTACTGGTAACCTATAACAGGAGGAAATCAATAAAGCATACGTAGTACGCGTTACTACGTATGCGTTATTTCCTCCTGCCTATAATAACAAATAAAATTCAAATTTAAATATCCAAACGAAAAAAATCAGATGAATTCCGAACAAAACAAAATTCAGAACAAAAGTGCAAACCGAATCTAACCTACAACACCACATAACAAAATTTTAATATCAAATCTCGATCCCAGATTGAAACTCATTCCCAACCTGGTGAAATTCGAACCACGACAACTGACTTGTCACCTATTATACCAACTCCACCTCAGAACAAGATTTAAAAAAAAAAAAACATTCAGAGAAAATAACTTAGGTGTTTCTTTTTTTTAATTTTCCAGTTTGTTCTGAGCGGGACATGTACAAAATAAGTGAGAAATCAGTAGCATTGGTTCTAATTTCACCAGGCAGGAATGAGTTTCAATCTGGAATAAAGATTTTATTTTAGTGTGTTGTGTGGTGTTGTTGTTAAAGGTTAGATAAGATTTTATTATGACTTTTATCTGCGTATTGATTTTTCCCTAATGGCTCTTTTAATTTGAATTATTTTCTGATAATATGGGTTACTGGATACTGGTACGTCAAATATTCATCTCAGTTCATAAACAAAGCACTACAAACTTTCAGATTAAAGAGATTTTATATTTCTAGGTAGTGGCATACCAAAGGGGGGGGGGGAGGGGACACTTAACCCTCCCAAGATCCGACATTAATAGTAAAACTAACGAATTTCAAGTACCTTCGATTTTTTTTCTACAGACATGAGTAGGCCCTTCATTTTCGCCTCAAGCAGTGTAACATTGGCTTTTACACTAAAAGGCTCTCAGAACCACAAATTCTTTCATTGAGCCAAGTGTTCCTCTCCCCAAGTGTTCCTCTCCCCGCCCAAAAAAACTGTGAAAAATTATTTACATCGAAGCTGAACAAATAAATAAGGCATTTACTACTATTAAGTAAAATTCTCAAAGTAGGCTTCTTGAAGCCTGAAAAAAAATCACTGAAATTAAAAAAAAAAAAGTATTAACTTTCGGACCCTTTTTCAATTTTGTTTGCCCCTTCCAAAGAAAATTCCTGGATGCGCCTCCCCCCCTTGTCATCTTCATTAAAAAAAAATGAAAACCTAAATACCAACACGTGCAAACAACAAACTCCCCGGATCTGTGTAAATATGATTAAGTGAGGTTCCTGACTTTAATTTTACCGTGAAGGGAACGTGCTCCTTTTTTTCCTTTGCCTTTTTTTTCCTTCGATTGTTGGCTAGTGGTGTGCTGCGGTGTATTGCGCTGTCGCGCATTCATGAAATATACGTTTTATATAAATTGTTTATATAAAATGGTTTATAAATAATGTCCCAGGTAGTAGAGTAATCAGCTAATGCAGTAAGCCTTCCCTATCACTCTGCAATTATACACCGAATGTTGCATTTTTTTTTAAGTATATGACAATGCCTTAGTTGTTCACTATCTCGGGTATTCATGTGAGTAGGATGGGTAGATGGTGGTGTTCCCGGGGGTGGATTTATTCCCCCTCCCCCCCCCCCAAAAAAAATCAAGGCCTAACACCCGTAGTGCAATAATACATGACCATGACTGCAGCATAACAAAAATATTCACGGTCGTTGACAGTTGTTTCATATTATACAATTATTATAGCGCTCGTTTTCCGTTTACAGATACCATAATATTATAATAGCCTTGGTCCGTTCCGGAATAACAAATTCATTGACAAATTTTTCCCCGTCATTATTTCATGCACACATGGCAGACTGAACGAATTTCGGCCGACTACAGTATTTTCAAATTAGTGGAAAACAAGCAAACGATCTGCTGCTTTGTTGGCACAATTTATTAATTCAAAAGCTCATTTTTTTCCTTTTCACATTCACTGTAATCTATACTATACTCGTAACGTTCAAAAATAATGCTAAGAAAAATTATTTTCTCTTATAAACGTTGTTAGCGAGATATGTTTAAGCTTGTCGCCTGTGTTGTTGGCCGTCTCCGTGATCAGCTGGCAGTACAGTGAAGTCACGAGCAACGTCATGGTAGGCGGGGCGCGTTAATGAGATCGGGACGGAACAACCTTGTAAAAGAATATATCTACTTAATTAACCTTGGCCATAACGTCCTGACCCACAATTGATTGCAAGGACATCTTTTAAATCCCATCCATTTTCTGAAAACCCTGACTTCTGCATACTTAGCATCGGTAAAGCTATTTTTGTTTGTCTTACTTTTTTGAAGAATTACTTCTTCCTCTATTGAAACATCCATGCCAGGGTCACGATAGTTGTCACGAGTTCTGTCCATAGTCGACACTTCAGAACTGCACATGGCAGACTTGTGACTTGCACCCCCACAACACAAACAAGCTGTACTTAACGACACTTGAGGAGTCCTGGTGGGTTTGGCTAAGCAAACAAGTGAATCTGAAAAAATGTTTTTTATTAGAAAATGCTTGGTTTTTTGTTTTCATTCCTTACAAGCAGATGGCCAATGTTAGAGGATTTTGGCTTTACTTCTTTTTTTAAAGGTACTATGTAGCCAGGACGTAGGCAGTCCTAACATTATGTTACATGCCTTCTGTTCGTCATCTAAGTCATAGCCTTTGTTTTCTATTTCTTGTTAAATAGTGGCTAGTTTTCCTAAATATTCAGCAAAACTCATTTAGTCGGTTTCCTGAAATTATGCAACTTTTGGTATAAACGATAAATAATTCAATGTTTGAAGGCTCGACCTCTCTTTTTAAATGGTCCCAAATTTTGGCTGCTGTTGTTAAATACTTTGGTATTTGAACAATTTGGTTATCTGCAGAAAGCATGATTAATCCCGTGACGTCTTCATTAGTTAATTCCCAAGCGGACAATAAAGTAGCAATGGTATGCGCTTTGGTATGCCCGTCATTAACGTTCCCCACGAATATTGTTGACGCGTTAGCGCTTCCACCCTTGTAGCCGATGAATTGTTATTTGAGCCACTTAGTAAATTCATATACTGGATATTCGTTGCCATTTTTACCATGATCGTAAATCACAGATTCCTAGAACAATTGTGGGTGGAGTCTTGCCTTATTATACATAATGTATTTATAAGCTGTTAACAGTTCAGATTAACTCCTTTTAAATTCTGTAGCCTTGGCACTATATGAAGAAGAATCCTGTCTGAGTAGTTCCTCCCTTCAAAAACGAACTTGGCATCCAATTTTTGAAATCCTTTGGCATCCTTTTCCAGCAGCAAGAATGAAGTAATGAAGTAGTTCATTTGAAATAATTGCCTAAAAAAATCAATTTTTCCATAGTAAGAATTCTTGTGGTTAGCTAGAAAATATTCCTGTTTTTCCTGCGCTCTGCAACCAATTGTCAGGCGATTACATATCGCTAGTTGACAAAAGAAATGCAGGAAGCCAAAAAAATAGGCTTTGGGAAGTTATTCCCATTAAAATTACAAACAGTTACGGAAAAATTAAAAATGCAAATCTACAAAAGATAGAGCCATCCTTCACGGTAGGCTATTATACTATAATGTGAGACGAAGCTCCGTGATCAGGGCTTCGTTTAAAGGGCAGCGGTCCCAGGTAAATGGTTACATCTTCTTCCCTGGTAGCGCACTGCAAGTCCAGAAAGTTCCAGATGGGTCCAGACCAGTAAGTCTTCTATTGCCCACGTGCAATGGAAAAGGATTTATTTCTTGGGCCAGTTCGTTTGGCAGTCACCGAATGATGTCATGGATTGAATTATGTCAATGAAATCGTCAGTGAATGTCAAACCTCAGGGTCCTCAGTATATTTTGTTTTGCTATGTACTGGTTTAAGAAGTACATCAGAAAAAAACTTTACCCTTGCCTCTTTATCTCCCACTGTCCTACCCTCGCCTCTCTCTCGTAGTAGAGCACTTTAAACTGGAGAAAATACCCGATGATATTTTAAATGTTAATTGCACAGTACTATCGCATGAAAATTACTAGAAATAATACCACAAGAGACTTGTTTAATACTAATCCTTATTTTCTTCACGCATTGCATTTCGAACTGGATAATAGTGATAATAACAATTTATTGCAATAATGGCAAATGGTCTAAGAGGGATAATAGTATTACCGCTTACATTCAGCTAGTCAAATAAATAAATAAATACAAAATCGCCAGCTGTAAGGCCTGAATCAACACATAACACCACAAAAATTCAACACAAGAAGGAAGAAGAGGAAAATTTGTCTTTTCATTCCCTCTCCCTTCTCCCTTCGTTCCAACTTTTTTTTTATGCCCACCTAAGATACTCGTTCTGGTGTACACCTCTCAGTCTGTTTTTAAAGCTAGGAAGGGGACATATCACCTCTTTAGGGAGCTCATTCCAAACTTTAACCACGACTGGAGAAAAAAATGATCGCGCTTGAAAGAGATAATTGATCTGTCTCTAGTAGTATTTGCAGCTGGATTAACAAGCTGCAATGAAAACAAGGTGGAGGGGAATCTATCTATATATATAATTACAAACAAAAACGTCAAGTGTGCCGTAAAAAAGGGGGTTATATGATTGAAGTTAATTTTACTTGTTAAAATGTACACGGATAAAAATTGGTGATTTTTATTTGAAATAATCAAATGTACAATTCAGAAAATTGCATCTGTTCAAGTGCTGTTGTGGTTTAAGTAACGTATATGATTGGTAAAGCACAACAGCACTTAAACAGATGCAATTTTCTGAATTGTACATTTGATTATTCAAATAAAAATCACCAATTTTTATCCGTGTACCTTTTAACAAGTAAAATCAACTTCAATCATATAACCCCCTTTTTTACGGCACACTTGACGATTTGTTTGTAATCCGTGTACCTTTTTTACGGCTATGGTATTAATAGTGTTCCTGTGGTATACTCCCGTAGAAATTTTAGTTCTGATTTGTCTAACCAATTGTAGGGGCTTTAGTACTTATAAAAGAACAAAAAAAACTTGGGTAGACTTTACCACAGTCCGCACGAGATTCTACAGACCCCATTTTACAAAATGGCTGCCGTCAATCTTCTTTTTTTTGCCTATTTCAACATTTAGAGTACTTACAGTCTCTCTTCATGTGTCTAAATACATGTTTTTTAGGTCAAGGAATATGAAAGTAAGGTCTCCATGATCCTAGGACTGATGTATTTGCCCCATCAATAGTCTACACTAGATTCTAAAGACGCCATTTTACAAAATGGCCTCCGTCAATATTCTTCTTTGCCTATTCCAGCTTTTAGAGAACTTACAGTCTCCCTTGATGTGTCTAAATATATGTTTTTTAGGTCAAGGAATCTGAAAGTAGGGTTCCCTTGATCCTAGGACTAATGTATTTACCCCATCAATAGTTTGCACGAGATTCTACAGACGCCATTTTACAAAATGGCTGCCATTAATCTTCTATTTTTTTTTGCTTATTGCAACGTTTAGAGCATCTACAGTCTCCCTTGATGTGTCTAAATATATGTTTTTTAGGTAAAGAAATCTGAAAGTAAGGTTCTCATGATCCTACGACTGATGTATTTGGCCCATCAATGGTAGCAACATTTTTTTTTCATGTTACAATAAACAAAACAATGTTTATATTGTGGAACGAAAAACTCGTTTTCCATGTCCATAATTGACTGCAAATATCCATTCTTTTTATTTATTTCATATATCAAGTTAAAATTTTCCTGCTATTTTTGAAATAAAATAATAAGTTTCTTGCAGGTCTGACATTCAGTCTAGGGTTCCAGAACTTTTGAGAATGACTTTAGTACTAACAAGTGTTCAATTTTATTAACACAGGGCAATTGTGTCACTTCTAAGGGTATGAGAACCTAATTTTCATACGATTTTGTGATTATTAGTACCAGAGTAAATTTATGTAATGAGTATATTCTACATGCTTTCTTCTGTATCCACTAAAGAGCCAAGTATATTTAGTCTCAGTGCACTTATTTTCACACATCATGGAAACATTTAATATTTTTGTTTTGCAGGTGAAGTAAAATAGTGGAGAAATGGATGAAAAACAAACACTAGGAAAGTAACTTGCATCTGTTAATCACAAAGGAACTGATATCAGTTTTGATCTACAAAAGTACATTATCTGCCAGTTAGTGGGCACCGACAAAGTAGTTGGTACGAATAATGGCAGAAAAGGAATTCGAGAAGCTGCTGAGATTAGACACGATATAGTGGATAAAAGAATTAAACAAGTTACAGTGCAAGATGTGTGTACGCTATAGTGTTACAGACAGTTGCTGTAAATCATATGCTTTGAACAAAACAATTGACACTTTCAAATGCAATATATTTCGAAGAAATTTTTTATGTTGTTCTTTTCAGCTGTGTTTACTGTACTCATATTTCTTTAAATATCCCTCCAAACACGATTTGTGGTAGAACAAGTCAGCACCAAATACTTCAGTGTCTGTCTCCAGATCAGCTATCCCAGTGTAAGCATCATCTTGAAAATAAATAGCAGCTTCTAATAACTTGTTTGCTCTTCCTGATTCACTTATACGAAACTTCTGCTACCATGTGCTACCTGACCACAAACAGTACATCTTAGAAGTGTGGATGATATGACTGAAGAAGGAAGAGCTCGTGGGGTAACTGCTGAACTGCGTGATGTTTCAATCGTAGAAGTTTGTTTAGGTTCCAAATCTTCATCTTTTTCAACTGTTTCGTCTTGAATTTTAGCAATCTTGTCAAGTGTTTTGTTCAAAGTATATGATTTATAGCAACTGTTCGTAACATAACAAACTTATCTTGCACTTTAACCTGTTTGTCTTTTATCCACTATATCATGTCTAATCTCAGCAGCTTCTCGAATTCCTTTCTACCATTATTCGTACCAACTACTTTGTCAGTGCCCACTCTCTGTCAAATAATGTACTTTTGTAGATCAACACTGAAATTAGTTTCTTTCTGATGAACAGATGTAAGTTGCTTTCCTGGTGTTTGTTTTTCATCCATTTCTCTCCTGTTTTACTTCACCTGCAAGACAAAAATATTAAATGTTTCTATGATGTATGAAAATAAGCGCACTAAGACTAAATACACTTGATTTTTTTAGCGGATATGGAAGAAGGCATGTAGAGTATACTCGTTACATAAATTTACTCTGGTACTATTCGGCATAAAATCGTATGAAAATTAGGTTCTCATACTCTTAAAAGTGACAAATTTACCCTGTGCTAACATAATTGAACCCTTGTTAGTACCAAAGTTATTTTCAAAGTTCTGCATCTATAGTGAATGTCAGACCAGCACGAAACTTATTGTTTTTTTCAAAAATAGCTAGAAAATTGTAACTTGAAAAATGAAAGAAATAAAAAGAATGGATATTTGCAGTCAATTATGGACATGCAAAACCCCCCAAAAGAGTTTTTCATTCCACAATATAAACATTGTTTTGTTTGTTGTAACATGAAAAAAAAATTTTACTACTATTGATGGGGCAAATACATCAGTCCTGGGATCATGGGAACCTTACTTTCAGATTCCTTGACCTAAAAAACATATATTTAGACACATCAAGGGAAACTGTAACTGCTCTAAACGTCGAAATAGAGAAAAAAAAGAAGATTGACGGCAGCCATTTTGTACAATGGCGTCTGTAGAATCTCGTTCGGACCATTGATGGGGTAAATAGGTCAGTCCTAGGAGCAGGGGAACCTTACTTTCAGATTCCTTGACCTAAAAAACATATATTTAGACACATGAAGGGAGACTGTAAGTCCACTAAACGTTGAAATAGGCAAAAAAAACTGAAGATTGAAGGCAGCCATTTTGTAAAATGGCGTCTGTAGACTCTCGTGTAGACTATTGATGGGTCAAGTACATCAGTCCTAGGATCATGGGAACCTTACTTTCAGATTCCTTGACCTAAAAACATATATTTAGACACACCAAGGAAGACTGTAAGTGCTCTAAATGTGGAAATAGGCAAAAAAAAAAGAATATTGACGGCAGCCATTTTGTAAAATGGCGTCTGTAGAATCTCGTGCAAACTATTGATGGGGTAAATACATTAGTCCTAGGATCAAGGGAACCCTACTTTCAGATTCCTTGACCTAAAAACCATATATTTAGACACATCAAGGGAGACTGTAAGTTCTCTAAACGTTGAAATAGGCAAAAAAAATACGAAGATTGAAAGCAGCCATTTTGTAAAATGGCGTCTGTAGAATCTCGTGTAAACTATTGATGGGTCAAGTACATCAGTCCTAGGATCATGGGAACCTTACTTTCAGATTCCTTGACCTAAAAAACATATATTTAGACACATAAAGGGAGACTGTAAGTGCTCTAAATGTGGAAATAGGCAAATAAAGAAGATTGACGGTATCCATTTTGTAAGATGGCGTCTGTAGAATCTCGTGCGGATTGTGATAAAGTCTACCCAAGTTTTTTTTGTTCTTTTATAAGTACTAAAGACCCTACAATTGGTTAGACAAATCAGAACTAACATTTTTTCGGGAATATACTACAGGGACTGGATTATATCGCGCTATCAAGGTTTATGCATGCAGTCGATTGTTCCATGCACGAAGAATGGATCTGGAGTTGCTGAGTGGCATTGTTCCCCTAAATACAATGGTTAAAACAATGTAAAACAAACAAAATGATCGTTTAGGGTCCCGTAACTCCGGAATGGATCACCCAATTGAAAAAGTGGTCCCTGTAAGGTGAAGCCCAGGAAATTTCTGGCTCAGATCACGTTTCAGATTTTAGGTAGGTGCAGTATTTTTTTTCTGAAACCGTGTCAGCCAAGAAGAACAAGAACCAGAACAACAACAACAAGAAGTGAACAGTTTTCAAATTTGCGTGTGGCTTCCTACGTTTACTCTTGCACGGAATTACATAAAAGTTGGTGTAAAGTTTGGAAGAGTTGCAATATACTATCTGGCCAAGTTTGGTCGAAATATATTGAATAGAAACGGAGAATTTAATAGTTTTAGTTTTGCTGGAGAGATGACTTCAATCATATATATACGCTTAGGTTGGGCAAGCAAATTCATCATTATTATGCACTTCAATGAAAGAGGGCGAGCGACCGACTATGTCAAACAGTTCAAAGGGTTTAACGAGCGTTAACCACTCCTGGTTATCTGCCCGAAGCCCTAAGGCCCTATGTCAAACAGATGTGGCCTATAACAATCGACATATTGCATTAATAAAGCTAGCTCTTAAGAGCCCACTTGGAAGACAACCGTTGTTGGGTTTATTGCGCTTGGTTTCAGAACGGAGAAACGGGCAATTGAGCGTCCTCCATTGAAAAAAGACATTTACTTCCATAACAAAACAAATCACCATGGGTTAAAATGGAAGAGAAGCAAGGATGGGGATATTCAGACCACTCAATAGGGTAATCCGGGTCAGGGATGGGGAGGGATGGGAAAGGAGTTACGGGGGGGAGAGGAGCATGGGGGAAAATTAAACCATACAACTGGGTAGGCCGCAGGGGAGTTCGGAGGAGCAATCAGGGGGCAGTCACCACCCTTTTCATTCCATACTGCCCACTACAGTATTTCGCTCAGGTATGCGGGAACTGGCTAGGCCGGCGTTTGTTACGCCGGGGGGGGGTGTACGCCCGCTTAGGCTTGTATATATAATAGGCTTAGGTTGGGCAAGCAAATTCATCATTATTATGCACTACAATGAAAGAGGGTGTATAATGAAATATGGCGAGCGACCGACAATGTCAAACAAACAGACCTGGCCTATAACAATCGACATATTGCATTAATAAAGCTAGCTCTTAAGAACCCACTTGGAAGAGTTTCAAAGTTGGTTGAGTAACATGCACAGCCGTTGTTGGGTTTGTTGGGCTTGGTATCAGAACAGAGAAACGTCCTCCTTTGAAAATAAACATTTACTTCCATAACACAAATCAGCAGGGGTTCAAAGAAGGAGCAGAGATGGGGATATTCAGACCATACAATAGGGGAAACCGGGGCCCACTACAGTGTTAAACTCAGGTATGCAGGAACCAGCTAGCCAGCGTATGTTACGCCAGGGGTACAACTAGTATCTGATAATACCATACGTACTCAATTATCAGTGGCACATAAAAAAAAAGTTATACCTGCTTTCACCCCTTCCCCTTTTTTTCCGCGGAATGGAAAAGGGTGAAATAGCGTATAGAATATCAAGTAAGTGGATCACCCACAGCATTCAGTAAGTGAAACCATTGGTGAGATGCTGTAGCTAGGCTAATTATTGCTTTAAAAAAATTCTGAAAAATAAGAAGCTTCAGAAATTAAAAGTGCTATAAAAGAGCGAGAGATTAAACAAGCATTGTTGTTGGCTTTTCTGCATATCACACGTATGCTTGTATGCGGCCTTTCATTGCTGGAAATACCGGTTCTTGTCAGATCGCCGAAGTTAAGCAGCATTGGGCTGGATTGATACTTGGGTGGGTGACCGCCTGGGAATCTGGCTGTTGCAGACATAGGGCCTTAGGGCTTCGGGCAGATGACCAGGAGTGGTTAATGCTCGTTAAACCCTTAAACCCTTTGCATATCACATCTGTCTGGCACAATGCAATTGCTTCATGTCGGGGAAATACCTAGTCGGTGACCCGTACAATGGTTGCCCCTTTTCAACGACACGCTAGAGTGGGCTTTCTGCAACGCTCTAAGCGGGTAGTGTCCCATTAAATCTCGACTGTCGGGAAAGAATATTATCGAGTATGTGGGACACTGCGTCACGAAAGAAAGAATCGGTTTTGTAAAGTACTGCACTTGAAAAAATAGGAGCTAATCACTGGTAACAGTGAACAGAAAAACAATGAAAAATTTGTAACATCTATATCAAACAAAACGTATTCAGAATTCCACCAGTTTTTTTCATCGTTTGAAGTCACCAACCCCTATATTGCGGAACAATGGGTGAGGCGGACAGGGGAGGGAGGAGATTAAAGAGA
>JAHWFP010271310.1:0-10289 GCA_023313725.1 Lithobius niger
TTTAAAACGTAAAGCACAACAGCACTTAAACAGATGCAATTTTCTCAATTGTACATTTGATTATTTCAATTAAAAATCATCCAAATTTTATCCGTGTACACTTTAACAAGTAAAGTGAAACTTCAATCATATAACCCCCTTTTTTACGGCACACTTGACGTTTTTGTTCGTAATCCGTGTACTGTACCTTTTGTACGGCTATGGCGTCGTGCTACAAAAGTTTATGCATTGTTTATGCATGCATTGTTGCTGGCCACTTTGAAACAACTCAACTCAGCTCTGAAAGCCTGCATTTACGAAATAAATACGCCATCCTATCGTTTCTAGCTGCCAATGTCGAGGCCCGAAATTAACAACGTAGCTTAGTTTCGTTTAAATCTATATGCGTTTAGCTGAAACACGGATTCTTTCGAATGATTTATTCAAGACCTTGGCCCTTGGCCCTTGGATTCTTTCGGTCACAAATTTATTTGAGGCCCTAGCCTAATGCTGTATGCTCCAATACAAAAATACTACAGGAATACACAAAGACCCACCTCACAATAACGACACCCTCGTACAACATGTGCATACACTCATAAGACACAAATTCACTAGACCCCAGTACAATCACAGCCCCGACACCACAGCACCAAACCGAAGCACACCCCCGCCATCTCTTTCCCATCTACAGAAAGTTCCGGCGGCTCAAACGGGTCATCCCGCACCACACGAATACCACACACGTGATTCTTTCACGATTTTTATTTAGAGCCATGGCCCCAAAGCCGTACGCCCTACTAAAACTAAATACACTACACACTACTCTTACAACAAAGCAACTCAACTACAACGCAACTATACTATCAACCTCACCACAACACAAAACAACTCTGCAACACTGCTAAACTAGATTCACAATTGCGAAACAGTGCAGCACAGTCCGCACCCACCGCTGTGTATCTGGTCCCGCGATTCTTCCGGTCAATGATTTATTTGAGGTCTTGACAACACGCCATGCGCCCCAACACCACACCTGCTACATCAACTACTGTGCACCACACTTCAAAACCACAACACCCCATAACCATGAACTGTATCAATACAATCAAAAACACACACTTGCACTGAACCAATCCAGTCTGAAGCACAATGGCACCAGGTTACCAAGCAGCAATCACACACACTTGTTTTTCATTGCCCCACCTCACAACACCAGCCAATCGCCAGTCGCCAGTCAAAGACCACGAATGCTGCCCCAATACCTCGATCCTAGCTTCCCGACAGTACCTCGCAACTGTCCGCAATCTTCTAACCTGATCTTTAGCCCTCAAGCATGACAGCAAATCTTGAAACAGTGTTCCCATGCGTCCATGGAGCCAACAACATCCCCCACCGCACATGCTTCGCACACACAAGCAGAACATGTTCTGGGGTTTCATCAACTAGACACTTCTGACACACTGGCGTGCCCACCCACCCAAAATGATACGCATGCGCGCGCAGCAAGGAGTGGCCAGTCCGTAGTCGCGAAATTGTTTTCGCATCATTATAACCCAACCGCTCAACACATGATGAAGTACAGCACACAGGGTGAATTTCATTGAGCAATCTGCTCACCGGGAACGCATCCCAGCTTGCTTGCCACTCTCGCAGCGCCCACTGCTGGACCAGTGGACGCCGCATCTTAGCCGAGAGCACCGGAACAACTTCCGCGCAATCGGAGCCCACCGCCTCCCGAGCTAAACCATCAGCTTTCTCATTGCCTCTTTCAAAGGGTTTCAAAGGGTTTAACGAGCGTTAACCACTCCTGGTCATCTGCCCGAAGCCCTAAGGCCCTATGTCTGCAACAGCCAGATTCCCAGGCGGTCACCCACCCAAGTATCAATCATTGCCTCTTTCATTTTGCCCTTCAACAATGAACTTTTTAGCAAAGACATAACACGAGCACGAAGAATGGACCTGGAGTTTTCTGAGTGGCATTGTTACCAAATTACAATGGTTAAAACAATGTAAAACAATCAAAATGATCGTTCAGGGACCCGTAACTCCGGAATGGATGGACCAATCGAAAAAGTGGTCTCTCTGAGGATGAAGCCTAGGGAAATTTCTGACTAAGATCATGTTTCAGATTTTAGGTAGGTGCAGTAGTTTTTTCTGAAACCGTGTCACACAAGAAGAAGAAGAACTACAACAACGTGAACAGTTTTCAAATTTCCGTGTGGCTTCCTACTTTTACTCTTGCACGGAATTGTATAAAAGTTGTATAAAGTTAGGAAAAGTTGCTATCTACTATCTGGCCAAGTTTGCTCGAAATACATTGAATAGAAACGGAGACATTAATAGTTTTAGTTTTGCTGGAGAAAGGACTTCAATCATATATATTTACACGGCTACCGCCACGTATGATAATCAGGCCATTCCGTATTGTTTGTGCTAGCAGGTGGCTCGGCAAGCCGTTGTTTCGTTGTAGAACACTGGCTGCACTACAACTCTTTTTAATTACTGTAGCTTGAGATTCAACACCAAATTAAGACACACGGTAGTGTGTCGCCCCTCAAGATTCAACGATAACCACAACATCCGTCCTATCCAGATAAAATACATACATGAGCATTGCGACCATTGGACACTTGAGTATTTACAGTTTGGCTATTTTCAGGCATCTAAGGAAAAGTAGCTATGCAACAGAAAAGGTTGAAACTTCGGTTGCTCGGGAAACTTTTGTCGCCTGACAACATAAAAGTCACTATTAGTGATACTGCTTAAAATATCTTGTTGAAAAAAAAAAAGGTGTGAATAACGTTTATGATTGCCTGATTACTAGCTGCGAGCTAATTTCACGAAAATGAAGTCTTCTGTGCGATGAATAGAGCTGACAATTTTCCACGTAGTAATAGTTTAACCGTGAAAAGTGCCTTTTGCTAAACGAAGCAAGCAGTCTGCATTAAAGACTGGCCTTGTGAGGCCACACAATACACTAGTCTGAGAAAGAAAGAAAAGACAACTGCCCCGACTGGAACTCGAACCCAGGACTTACCGTTTACTAGCCGGGCACTCTAACCACAGCTGCGCTACCACGGAGGATACTGGCTATAGGCTCCAGCCGAGCTAAGTAGCTGTTCAATCTTTCTCAGTGGTGACCTAGAGATCGCAAAAATACACCCAATGCATCTGTGTGTATATCTGTGATCGGCTGGAGCCTGTAGCCAGTACCCGCCCCGGTAGCGCAGTGGTTAGAGCGCCCGGCTAGTAAACGGGAAGTCCTGGGTTCGAGTCCCAGTCGGGGCAGTTGTCTTTTCTTTCTTTCTCAGACTAGTGTATCGTGTACCCTCACAAGGCTAGTCTTTAATGCAGACTGCTTGCTTCGTTTACCCTTTACCTTGTGATTTCTTTCTTTATTGCCTTTTGCTGGTTCAAGAGTTACGGGAAACGTAAGTAAAACTAAGGAAACCTCCTGACAGGTCAATTCCCACAAGGACAGACCAAAAACGATATTTAATTATCGACCAGTATATTTCTGGCCTTGGTCACAACAAAAGCAAATTACAAGATTAAAAACATGAAAAACGGGATCAGCATGGTGTTACTGGCATTACCAGACCCCGCCATCTTTAACGATGACTTTAAAGTTGAGTTTATAGATGGTGGGTGTGGTAATGTCAGCAGCACCATGCTGATCCGTTTTTTATGTTTTTTTTTTTTTTTATCTTGCAATTGGCTTTTTGTTGTGACTGGTTGAAAATTAGATATCGTTTTTGAGTTGTCTTTGAGGGAATTGGCATGTCAGGAGGTTTCCTTATTTTTACAATTTCGTCCACCCACAAATGAATTATTTTTACTGTAAATTAAAAGTGACCAATCAGTCTCAATACTATTTTAAGACCAGGTATAGATAATTTTGAAATGAAAAACAAACAGTCTGATTCGTTTACCCTCTACCTTGTGAATTATTCTCTAATTAGAGAATTTTGGTTCTTTTTGCTTTGCTATTAGGGAGCACGAACCTAAACTGGGTTATCAGCCCCACGACGATGAGAGGGACAATTTAGCTGGAGAAATCCAAGTGGGAAACCACAGGATCTGTGACATGCCATAATCGACATGAGCACGAGAAACCACACATCAGTGAACG
The DNA here is from genome assembly GCA_023313725.1 of Lithobius niger. NCBI lineage: Eukaryota > Metazoa > Arthropoda > Chilopoda > Lithobiomorpha > Lithobiidae > Lithobius > Lithobius niger. Next base: position 4,115 of record JAHWFP010271310.1, read on the forward strand.
TAAACTTACTAATGGAAGCCTGCTAAAAGCCAAAAGAAAAAGGACTGCAAACTGAATATTTACCTTTTCATCTCACAATTGCTTAGGGAAAAAATGTATCTTATCAGTTCGGACCCAAAAGTTGTGGTATCTCCCCAAAACAAAACTGGTTAAAAATATTCCCACCAAGGTCTTTGTCCGTTTGAATTGATATCAATTCGCCAAATTAATCCCACCGACTAAGACATCAAATGATTAATCAAATTAGAAAACAAAAACGAACTCGTTTGTTGCTTAAGGTGAGATTTGACCGACCCAAAGTCAAAACAATAAAGAAACACAACTAAACTTTTCTCTAAATTTTCAGATACTGCAGTGTTGCTGTACGATTGAGTCCACGAGAAACATTACTGCTGTACGCAAATGTTTTTACCATTTTTACTTTTGACACGATACATCAGCTAATGATTGGTGCATTCAATTGGCTAACCGACATCGCTGGAAAATGTTTAAAAACTAATCGTCGTAACGGACTTGACGCAGCTCTATGGGGAATTCAGGGTTCGTACGACTCTTTGTAAACCTGGACATGTCCTGGAAAGTAATAAAGAAATTCCATTCTTGGAAAAGTGCTTAAATATCTTGAAGAATGATACATGTATCGTCAGCAGGGCGATGAACGGAAAGTAGACGACGTGAATGTAGAATATTGAAAAAATGTAACCAAGGAAGTAGTCGAGTATGTAGCCTTACATTATATTCTTCGTTTGTTTGGGCACGAAAAGTTTTGAAATTTGGGCTCTGACTTTGTTTGTATCATATCAAAAACAAAAACTGCTAAAAGAGGCCGCCAAGTTTCGAATGGTTCTGTCCTTCAAAGGAGTGATATCAACACTCCAAAACATTTGCCAAGTTAATCGCACCGCTTAATAGTTCGAAGGTTAAATGAAAACTAGGACATTGCTACTTTCGGTAGCAATGTTCAAGTTTTCCTTTAACGACCAAAGTGTTATTCCGTGCGATTAAGTTGGCGAATGTTTGGTGTGTTGATATCACTCTTTTGAAGGGCCGAACCATTCGGAACTTGCGGGCCCCTTTTACCAGTTTTGTTTTTTGATATGATATCACTCCTTTTTTTTTTAATTATGGTATTGACTCAACTCCACTACTGTGCAGATTTGTAATAAAGTGTCACGTCAAGAAGAAATTAGTTTTCAACAATATGCTATTACCATTTGCCTATAGGCCGAACCATTCTCAACTTAGTCACCTCTTTGTAGGTTTTTGGTTTGGTTTTAATTTTGTTGTAATTTATTTTATTTAGTTAGTTTTGGTTGTTGATATAACTCCTTAGAAGCGCTGAACCACTCTCATCTTGGTGGCCTCTTTATCAGTTTTTGGCTTTGTTTATTTTGCTTTGTTTTTACAGTTGGTTTATTTTTCGTGAATTGGACGTGATTACAATTTCTTTGCAACGTTATTTTGATTCATCGTGATGCACTAGTGTGTGTCTAGGCGCATACGTCAGTATCCACGATCTCATTGTCCGAACTTTGGCCGTCCAATGAGAGATGACGCCGACAATACTAACAATGATTATAACAATATTTTCGTACTTACGCGCCCTCCCACGCCATCCCTGAAACGCTCCCAGGCTCCAAACCATAAATGGTACGTAGTTTGTGTTGTACTGCACCCATTCATCCAATTTCATAGCTGGAAGCCTTCCCGTTATCTCGGTATCGATGAATAATCACCCTATGGGATTTAACATGGGGATGAGCGGACTAGCTAGCTAGCTAGCTGTAACACATTTTCAACGTTATTGAGGGTCAGATTTTGCATTGAAAACAGCTTAGCTGGCATTCCTACACGAGTTAATTTTTGTCAGGTGGGCTCTTGATTTCAACAGAATTTAAGCTTTTGTACCGCGTTATTATTTTTCCCCAAGTACCTGAAATGTGCCCAACTATGCTTCAAGATATAAGACACTGACGCTATGGCGTCGCGCTACAATGGTTTACAACCTCGACAGTTGAATTGATGTGATGTTTGTTTTGATGTTTGTTGCCTAACTTGGCGATACACACTAGCGTGTGTCTAGATATCAATTCGCCAAGTTAATCCCACCGACTCAGACTTCAAACGATAAATCAAATTAGAAAACAAAAACGAACTCGTTTGATGCTTAAGGTGAGATTTGACCGATCCGAAGTCAAAACAGCAAAGAAACACAACTAAACTTTTCTTACATTATCAGATACTGCAGTGTTGCTGTACTATTTAGCCACGTGAAACCTTACTGCTGTACGGAAATGTTTTTTTTACCATTTTTACTTTTGACAGGATACCTCAGCTAATGATTGGTGCATCGAATTGGCTAACCGACATCGTTGGAAAATATTTAAAAACTAATCGTCTTAGTTAGTGGGCTTAGCACAGCTCTATGGGTAATTCAGGGATCGTGCGAGTCTCTGTAAACCTGGAAATGTCCTGGAAAGTAATAATGAAATTCCATTCCTGGAAAAGTGCTTAAAAATCTTGTAAAATGGTGTATGTATCGTCAGTAGGGTGATGAACGGAAAGTAGAAGACGTCACTGAAGAACACCGAAAAAATTTAGCCAAGGAAGTAGTGGAGCGCGGAGCCTTACATTATTCTTCCTTGGTTTGGGCATGAAAAGTTTTGAAATTTGGGCTCTGGCTTTCATTGTATTTACGCCCATAATGGTTGGATACAGCAGTACGGTTTCATGTGGAGTAAATAGTACAGCAACGCTGCAGTATCTGAAACCTTACAGGAAAGTTTATATGTGTTCCTTTGCTGTTGTGACTTCGGATTACTTAAACTTCTTACCTTAAACATCAAACGCGCTCGTGTTTGTTTTCTAATTCTTGCTACTTCGGTACCATGCAGTTTAGATTAGCTTGGTTTAATGTGTTGCATAATCTTCATCAATTACGGTTTGCACAAACCAATGGAAACAAACACTTTAATCTTCAGTCTACGTCGTGCAGCTGACGTTTGCTGATTGGCATTGTTTGATTGGTGCGTTTTGATCCATGGTTTTGATGGCAGCCCGTGAATCAAGGCCAACGGCTCAACGTGCACAGCACCAAAACGTCTGAGACTTGCACAGTACAGCTGCACTGATGCTTTGCTACTGCGAAATTTTTGTTTTAGCTTATTGTTGATCTGCTAGGGGGTGGTGGTTAGGCCGTGGGGCTTGTTACCTCAATGCCAATGACTATACTCCTCAGCCGCCGCCGTTAGCCGCCACGCCACATTTTTATGAATCCCAAATAGCCGCCGAATATTTTTTTACCGCCGGCTGGCCTAGCAGCCCCCAAAAAACACACAAAAACGGCTAATGCCGCTATTTTTAAGCTATAATACGTCAAAACAACACTAAAACAATCATAACATTTCTAGCAATTTGTCTCTATTGGCGAACTGATCGAAAGTGTTATGTTTCATCGTTTTAAAATCCAGTTTTCTTGCCAGCAGCTTATGAGCGCCATAGCATGTATGGTTACTTTCGGTTTCGTTTTAAGATTCAAGTAATAATGTCGGAAACATGCACGTGGTGTTGCTTGGATTTATTTATTTAAATGCTATAATTTAAATAGAGGTTTTTCTCCCATCACGAATTTCACCTTTCTTTCATTTGGCAGTCACCTGGAAATGCATTATGTGTTGCACGCCCCCCCTCCCCCCAAAAAAAATAAAATAGTAATTTTCTCACATTCGTTATTTTTTCGTGTGCAGCGAGTTTCATCTTCGATACCCTTTGCTTCATTTCAATCGATTTAGCCGAAAATTAGCCGTCAGCCGGCTGAATTTATAGTAGGCCGGTGATGGCCAGAAATATGGGTAGCTACCCGCAATTTATGTTAAAGGCACATTCCGCCTGCCTTATAAGAGCCACGCGTAGATCGCCTCCGCGCATGTTACCATCGCCAAGGTCAACTGAAATAGTACCTGAGCGAGGAACGCAACTCCTATCACAGTTGGCTTTGGGAATAGTATACGAAACAGCATCAATTTAAAGATTGTGTCGTCAATTTTCGTATTTTAACATCACAATTTATAATTTTTTTAGGCTAGTATATTATAATTTTTCTTCGACGATCTATTGGCATAATTAATTTTAATTTTTACCACATTAGTCTTTTAAATTTTTGATCTCAAGTAATTATTAGCAAACGATTAAAATTAGTACATGCGCACACACAGATGAAACTTTAAGGTTACTATAGGCACGTAACGGATCATATACGTTCAAGATACAGTAAATATAGTTCCCAATATTCAACAGAAAATCTCGTAGACGCCACATTTTAAAACGAATTTTTAGCAAGGGAAAGACTAACGGTAAGTAAATAGACCTTTGGGGCCACACGTGATGTGGAGGATCGAGAAAAATGGCGCTGGGAGGAATATCCCTTTAAGATGGCTCAAAACAGCAAAACAACGCGGCGGAGGGGTATAGCAGCAGCTACAAGGTTATGCATAATAGCAGAAAAACTATTCCTCGACAATTTCCAAGTTCGACCTGATGGACACCTTGTCCATCCTCTAATGCATCAGTAAAGACAGGTTTCCAGTCGTCCTTCACTTGCCTCAACTCATCAATCAAAAAGACTCTTTGGGTCGAAACCCACAGACCGACCTACAACCGCCTGGCTCGTGTTCGGAAATAAGACGTTCGTGTTTTGCGGATCACCAGCTCTCGTCTACTTACCGATAAACCAAGAGAGAATTTCTTTCTTTTTCCTATTTTTTTTTTTTTGGGTGTGTGGTTTGGAATCGTGTTCTTTGGCGCTGGACGGACCCTCGGACCCATTCACAAACATGGACGTGGCTTATGGGAAAGGCTGAAAGACTTCGATAACGTTTGAAGGGATAAGCCGATCGGCACCTGGCCGAAAGGAAGAATGAAGAAGTGATGTCTTCACTGAAGAAGATAAGCATTCAAGCAGATGACACCGAGTCCAAGAGTGGACACAAGAGAATTTTTTTTTCACTTACCCTACGCACTTTGTTCTTAAAAAAAAAAGTGTTACATGCCCTCAGAATCCTTCAAGTGCTGATAGACATTTTTTCTTCATCTACCATTTGATGACTACAGAAGAAAGGAATCCCACTGTCAAATTTCCTCCACAGAGAGCAAGGCTGGCTTTTGCATTGTTGCATGTTGGGTAAAAGTATTGTTTAGAAAAAGTGTTTCGTCCTAGAGGCGACTTCCTTCAGCCAGAATCGGGATTTCACCCCCAGATCTAGAGGTTCTGGATGCCGTTGGGATTGAAAACGGGAGTGGAAAATATTTCGGGGAAAAAACTGGAGTGAAAAAAAAAATTGGTGGTAATTCTAGGGCAGCAGAATTTATTGTTTTTTACTTCTGTGTTACCCTATTACCAATTATTAGTCATTACTCTATATGCTAAGGAATTATTAAGAAATGAACTCCCACTTAGGGCCTACGTGCACTGGGCGACCAGGTCGTGCGGCCAGTGGTCGTCGCGGCCAAATAAAAGGCGACGTGCCACGCGACCACGTCCGTTTTTCATTGATAATTTTCGATCTCGTGGTGAAAAATGAATACGGAGAAAGTATGGTTGCCCTGTGGTCGCCTACACGCCGCTCGGGATTCCAATGGCCGCTGCGACTGGCTGGCCGTGCGGCCAAGTGCGTGGTGCTGCATACCGTAAGCATTCTCCTTGACCGCAGCGACCTGGTCGCGCGGCTTGGTTACCTAATGCGCGAGGACCCGAGTGCCATTCAGAAATTTGCAAATTTGTACGGAATTTTGCTGAAATTTGACCAAAACTTGCTTGTGTTCCACTGCACCATGCTTATATTTCTATTCTGTCACTATTTTTTCCCCTACATGTTTTTATTATAAGACGCTATGCTAATGCACACAGCAAACGCATCACGAACGGAGCAGACGTAGGCAGGCAGGCATTGGGGACGGGGATTAGGGGGACAAGATGGGGGAATGTGGAGATGGATATGGCGGGGGAGCTAGCTAGACTGGCATATGAAACGCTGGGGGTACAGCTAGTATTATAAGGCTAGCTGTAAGGCTAAAGCATACAGCAAACACATAATGCACGGAACAAACGCAGGCAGGTCGGCTGACAGGCAGCAGGGTGTGAGGAGGGTAAGACAGGGGGTGCCGCCGCAGGGGGGAA
>JAHWFP010271321.1:318-11531 GCA_023313725.1 Lithobius niger
GAAGGAATGTTGAACAGTATCAAGGCTCTTTCCAGTGTATGATTAAACAAAGGCGAGTTGGACAGTATTGAGGACAGTATTAAGTCCCTAGTCCCATTGTATGATGGGAACAAAAGTGCATTGGACAGTATTATGTATCTTACCCAATGTATGATGGGAACGAAGGAGTGTTGAACAATACAGCCATGGAGAGCGGTATAGAAACACACGCAGCTGAATCAATACTAAACTCCTCAACCTGTAAGATAAAACAAGAGTGTCTGAGTAGTTCAGATTCACTTTTTGGCTAACATTTTGGCAAAGGTGATAGTTTGTTGGTTCTCGCTAAGATGCAGATTTGTAAGGAAGAATTTTCCATCTTCATTATGCGCTGAAGAACCCTAAGTTCACAAAACAATCTGTCTTAAAGTGGTGATTGATAGAAAAACAAAAGAAATGCAACTTTACCATGCGTCGTTCCAGTAACTGATAATCTGTTCCAAGATTTTTTGTTCTGAAAAAGTACAGAAAGACCTGTAAATTTACCGTTGTAAGTTCGTTGCATCAGGGCCGAAGGAATTTCTCCCTCCTTTGGTGAGCATATAGCCAATTCACTGAGTAAGATTTTTTCCCTACTGAAAATGCTGAGCATTTTTTTTTTTACTAATAGCCAAATTTAATGGGACATTTTTCGTCCTACCCGAGTTTCTAACTTCGAATGGAAAACTGACTCTCCTAGCATCACGCGTGCTGTAGGCAAGGGACAACTGACTGCAATAGTGCTGACTTGGAGCCTGGGAGCTACACCCAAAACTTCTACCCTGCTGGACTTGGTTGTATTACACGGAAGAGTGAAATAACCCTGACTGGAGTCATTTTTGCTGTGCCAATAATACTTCCGTGCTACGAGGTGTCAAACATTTTGCTACCTAGTCTGGTCCTCCCTCCTCCTCCTTCCGGTAGCTCCGGCCCTGCACATTTTAATGCTAAGCCTCATAAATTTATGGACGCGAGAGTCGTATTGTGCCTATTGCCATTAATTAACAATTTATGTTCTATATCCTATCTGGTAAATTTGTCCTTGAATACACACAACAAAAATAGACAAGTGATCCAAAACTTCGACCACAATGATTTTTTGTCTCATTTTTCCCGACACGTTGTTGCTGTTTAAAAAGGTCGAAACTTGTGAAATTTGCTTTGTCGGTGGGACAGGCACACAGACAACATTCAATATTCAATAGCCTATAAATTAATGAAGAAATACAATGGAGCCAACAACGTGAAAAGCTAACAATGACAAGCGAGCAACAGCTATGACGATAAAATGCGCTTTCCATCGTTAGTACGGGAATTGAATCCGGGTCTTTGGCTTGGCTCCCTAATGCACTAGACCCGGGTTCAATACCCAGACTCACAATGGCACGTGAATTTTTTCGTCATAATTGCTGTTGACTTTTCATTCTTAGCTGTTCACGATGTTGACTCCATTTTGTTTCTTCGTTGAATGTTAATATTTACAGCTATTTGCCCTGTCTTTAACTTTCAGTAGACTAGTTGAAGGGGGATTGTCACCAAATGTCAAGCTACAGCTTCTATAGCCGTTTGCCGCTATCTAGTTCTGTCTAGCCCTTACTTTTAACAAGCGAAGGAACACAGAAATAAATTTCTTGTTACACAACAAACAAGCCACGTGCCTCCTTAATTTTTTAGTGTAAAGTTGGTGCGCCCACGTCCACCAGAAAGCAAGTGGTAAAGTTAAGCCTAACGACATCACGGGCGCTCTTTTCTATATACCGACCATTTTGAAACGGAGATTTTGTACCACTAGATGGGCACCATCTAGTGACAGTAATATTGTCAACCTTGACCAAGTGCTCCCTGGTGCACGTGGATGCACCAATTTTACATTCAATGATTAAGGAGGCTCGTGGCTAGTTCGTTGTGTAAAAAGAAATTTCTTTGCGCATTCCTTTGCTTGTTGAAATCAAGTGATACGTAGAACTAAATAATGGTAGAAGGCGTTAGATGCAGCAACCTGTCATTCAGTGAATACGCACCTTTCATATTCAGGAAATTTTGCCGTCAACTGACCATAAACTAACTAACTGTGTCGTTAATGGAAGTTTATTATTAATTTGGTTTTAATAACGAGTGTCATTCCCGCAGGCAATCCCTTCAAATGCGATCGTTCTCTGCTCTGGTTGGTGGATAAACCGATTGACTACAAACAACACGTGACTGGATTTAAGTGCCCGGATGGAACACCATTGGCCAAAGTGACGCACGATCTGGTTGACCATTTGCCCCATGAACCCAAAATAAATATTGAGTGACAGCATTGCAATTTTAAAAAGAATTGTTGTGGTAAGAAGAACACAAAAGAACTGCACGGAAAATACCTCCGTGAAGTCTTTCTGGACCGAAACAAAAATCACAAAATATCTTGAAACACAATTTTTTTACAGTAACTGTTAAAAGTGAGATCTATGATACATCATTAATAAAGTTGAGTTGCAGTGAAAAGAAAAATGAAATTGAATTACCTTGCCGCTGGTTCATAATAACTTGGACAATGGCTCAGCCATATCCAATTCATGCTTTAAGGTAGCTCCACAAGTTACACTAGGGAAAATAAAATGTGGCATTTTCTAGCCTCCACAACAATTTTGTACCCTAGACACACATAGTTTTATTTAAAAATTGACGTACACGAAGTAGTAAGGCATGTAAAGCGCATCTGTTTAGGAACTGCTTTGCTGCTACGTGTAAACATGCACATTCCGTACTAAAAAATCCTGCCTGATTTTGCAAGCAGAACAGCATGCATGTCTAATACCGATTTCGCATTAGTAAATTCAAGTGGCATTGGCCGTGCCAAGGATGGCTGGGCACCGTTTTATTAACCAATGCGAAATTGGGCCGGTCTAGGGCTGGCCAGTATCTCGAGAACCGGCTCGGCTCACACCTGACACGGCCAAGACCGCTTTATTACCCAATGCCAAATCAAATTAGGGTTGGAGCGGGCCAGGGCCGCTTAAATCAGAATGGTTTATGAATGGTGCTGCAGTGAGCGGCAGAAAGTGTAACGTGTCAAGTACCACAAACCGACACGTGGCGGTGCTGTAAATCGTACTCAACGAGCCATGGAATTAACCAACGCGAAAAAAAGGCCAGCCGGACCAGCACTGGCCCCAGTCCGGCCTGGCCGCTTGAATTTACCAATGCGAAATCGGTATTATCGGGAGTTTTAAGGCTGCTAAAACAGGGCCGTATCCCGTAGAGGACTCAAGCCTCTACATCCCTGAGTAAAAGAACCATTTCGGGGTGATGCTGATGTTGATATTGGCTCCCCCTTTGAAACAGGGTGCAGGCCGCCCTCAGTCACCTAATTGCGGCCGCATAGCCTGTTGTCACTCCCTGATGAAGATGAAGACGAGGATGACTCACCTGTTGCCGCTGGCTGTTGGTAGAGGGAGTCGATTTACAGCCCAAAAAGAAATGCATTTGACATAGCGACAACTTAAAAAGGCGACTTAAACAATTTGCCACGTAAAACTACGCACAAAATATAAAATGGTATTTAGAAAATTGCTTCTATAGTTGTGAAGGTTGCGATCAGTACCCCAAAACTCTGTTGCATCTCGTGGTAGTCAAGTAATATCAGTAGCGTGCACAGACCACTGAAAGAGCAGGGGCAACTTTTATGAAAGGGTACGCTAAGGATTTTTTCTTTATCTGGAGACCTTTATTTTTTTAGCCATTTTTAAGCTTGTATATCTTTTTTTTTACCCTTTTATGCCCCTTTCTACCCCTTTCCTGGTCTTCTTTTTGCCCTTTTTAGGCTCTGCCTTTCTATGGCTGCAGCACCAGCGTTCATCGGTTCAGAAAACCAAAAGAGTACATATTTAGACTACAAAAAGAGCATTTTTTCCGAAAAGGGTGGGGGCAATGCCCCCCCCCCCACCCTGCTCCCCTCTGTGCACACCACTGAGTAATATACTTTCCAAAAATTAAGTACAACTGGATAGTTCAGTATTTTCATGGTCCGAAGCACTATTTTGTTAACCGGCAGTGGACGATCACCGACCGATGGACAAGTTGTACTGGGAGGCTTCATACTTTGTAGTGCATTGGATTTGTTAGCCAGTGAGACCGTAAGACGCCACTAAGAGCTTAACCAGCAAATTAATAATTAACAGCTTCCTCCAGTCAGAGATCGTTCATGTTGCGAACTTGTCCCCATACCTGTCCATTGTTGCGTAGGACATGTGTCAGCAGTTCAAGCAATGGGTTTGGTTGAACTCCTGTTTGGGGTTCACGTGTTGTTAATCCACCTATTTGGATAGCAGAGTCCTGTTTGGCTTGCAGTGGAGTGAGGTGTTACTTTACTTTTTCATTGAGCAAGTTTCATCATCGCATGTGACACCAAGCCGAAGCTATGTATAAATCTAAACTATGGTAAAATCCATCCATATTAAACGACGCATAATGGTTCTGTGTGGGGATGAATATAACTCGTGACTGTGTTATTGCAATCAGACGTCATGCATGTTTTAGCACAGCAGTAAAGCACTGCACTAAATGGTTCCTGCTTTTTCCTTGTTTCATGCAGTGCTTTCTGCCATGCTGAGTAATGTTCCATTAAAATCAACAATATGGTGGGGGGAGGGGTGTCCTCAAAAAATGATTAAAGTGGCACCAAATTATCTTTTCTAGGTCTTTAAATAAAAAATTAAGCAGTACTACAAATAACACAAATAATGTTGTGAAGTACGAAATAAAGGTTGTAAACACCTGTAAAAGGTAGAAATAAAAAAAAAGCTATTCAAATTTATTGTGGAGGCGCAAATCACCTTTACCCCAGAGTCCGGCCTTAGATGGCACAGGCTCTAAAAGTTTCTGTTGATACGAAAAACTTTGGCCCCTGATTCAAAACAAACCACCTCCACGCCATCCTGTTGGTGTTATCCCAGTCCTGCCATATCGGACTCTACATTTCTGTTTTGTAGACACTACCAAATCCGACCACTCTGAACGGCTGAACAGTGGGGGTTTTTTTTTTTTCGTGGAGGAAGGAGGGGGAGGGGGGCTCTTGATCTGACTACGAAATCGTAAATTTTGAGAATGTTTGAAAGTGCTTTAACATTACTAGACTACCCAGAAAGTGGGTTTCGTGGGTCCTTTATTTACGTCATGATGTAAATTATGGACCCTCGAAGTCCACTTACCTGGTAGTCCAGTGATGCTAAAGCCCTTCTAAACGTTCTCAAAATGTACGGTTTCGTAGTTAGATCAAGAGGGTGCCCTCTTCCACCCACCAAAAAAAACTGGATGCGTTCAGCCCCTTCTCCCAGTGGCTCATTCGTCAGCATATTGGGCAACCCACTCTGGGTAGGCCATAAGACACAACATAATTAATCTCTTGGTGTTATTACCGGAAAGCTGAGATACAGCACAAATGGAAAAAATAGAGGGTCTGTGGATCTCTCCATCTCCTCTCACTCCTGGAAATTTGAGTGGGCAGTGGCAGTAGCTCTCCCAAACCTTATCAGACTGCGAGTCCATATTCAATAAGCAATACAATGACATGACCACCCATTACTTTATATGACTTATTATGCCTAAGACCCCCTCCCCCCTCCTCCACTCTCCTCAAGCTTTGTGGTTAAGTCTTTTTGGAGTAAAGCACCTTCTTTCTTCCTTCACAGATGACGGGTGTGAATTCAGTACAACCTGGATCGAACAATTGACACCAAGACGTCGAAAATTTATTCCGAAGCTTTTCCCCATCCCACTTCTTCCTCCTCCTTAGAGTCAATCTGATTAGGGTAAAGTCCCCAAAAACTTTGTCACTTACTTTAATATTCAGAGCACCAAGACCTAACGTATGACTCAAAGACCAACCATTTATCTTACGACATAAATATAGGGCCCGGAATTCCTCACCTTCAGGCAGTCTGTTTGGGGTTAAAGCTCCCCCCTCCAAAAAAATATTCATGGGTAAGGAAAGATACTATTTTGAAGACAAACACAAAAATGTGTCACGTCGTTTTTCTCTTCTGTGAATAGAAAAAAGTTTAATTTTCAATGATTAATGAGGGTTTGCGACCTACCCACCACACCCATCCGCTACTCTGATGTTCTGTAGGGTTGCTGATGACATCAGGGTAGATTAAGTTAGGTCAGATGCCTTGGTCTGAATATGTCGGACCAGAGTCACATTTTATGTGGGGAAATAATTTCTTAGCAATGTGACCAATATGCAACCAATCACCTGAATCAGATTGGCCATAAAGTGCCCCATTACTCTAAATGTACCACCATGCGACAAGTACATCTAAGGCATACGTATCTGCGGTCACTTCGTATTAGGATATGGTGCCAGTGTTTTAGCACACTTGGGAGTTTAATAACACCAGTCAGATATTGAGCCTCTACGTATTAGGATATGGAGCCAAGAGTTTCAACAAAAACTAGGGAGGTAAATAGCATCATCAAATCTGTATCTACAGTCATTATGTGTTACAATATGTTAATAATAATAATAATATTTGTTGCGATAGCAACGGGTCTGGCAAGGACTGGGGAGTCACTGACAGCCAGCCACAATTACATGTAAATACAGTGTACAATAAACGGCCAAGGAATGGATGATGGTAAGAGGTTTGGGGACACGAATGCCTTACCACCAAGGTTAGACCTGCCAGGGACTCAAAGGCCCCCGATGGCATCGCCAAACGTGCAGGACATGGGAAGGGTGTGAAAAGTGTTAAAAGGCCCAAAATGATGCTGTACAATTAAAAAGTAAAAACAGTGTTAAAAAATTTAAAAGTAATGCTACGGTGAATACTAAAAACTAAAGCACCCAACAAGTGGCATTTGTCAACACTAAAAAAAAAAATTTAAAATACCCTGCAATTTAATCGGAAGGGGAGTGAGCCACTAACACCGATCCAGGATGAAAGTTAAGAAGAACGAGAAAATCAGACGGGCCGTTTGAGAAAAGAGTGTAGATTTTCTTTGGATAGTCTACAACGAAACAAGGCCAAAGAGGGAGCATTGACGGTATCAACACCCAGGGCATTCCAAATGTGAGCCACCCTCACAGAAAAGAAATTCTTTCTACAATCTAGGCGTGCGGAGGGAATGGAAAGTTTCCAGTTATGACCCCTAGTACGGGCAATGGTCGGGGCCAGATCGAAAAAAGGTAAAATGACGTCGAGTTGCTGGTGGAGTATCTGATAGGTTAAGATAAGGTCAAATCTCATCCTTCGAAGTTCGAGTAATTCAAGTCCAAGAAGCTCGAGACGAACACGGTAAGGTTTGTCACGGAGGCCTGGGAGCCTCTTAGTGAAGCGTCTCTGGACAGCTTCAATTGAGTCAATATCACCAAGAAGATAAGGCGACCAAACAGGAGTTGCATATTCTAGAATCGGTCGGACAAATACTTTAAATGCCCACACGCGTGTCACGTTATTACCCAATTTGAAGCACCGATCAACAACAGCCAAACGACGATATGCGGATGAACAGATCTGGTGGCAATGGGTGGTAAGTTTTAGATCACTAGTAAAGGAAATACCCAGATCTTTCACAATATCATAAGAACGAAGAATTTTATGATCAAGAGTGTAATGGTTCATAAAGTTTCGAGCACCAACGTGAAAAGAGTGACATTTATTTACAGACAGAGGAAGTTGCCAGCATTTGGACCAAAGGTTGACAGTATTTATTTGAGACTCTAGATCCAGAGACTTTCCAACCGAAAAGAGTTCAGCTCCGACCTTCAAGTCGTCAGCAAATTTATAACCAAAGGAGTTCGGGCAATCTAACAACAGATCGTTAAGATATATCACAAACAGAAGTGGGCCCAGGACAGATCCCTGGGGGACCCCACACGGTACTGCACGTAATGAAGAGAACGTATTTTCAATTTGGACCCTCTGAGTACGGTTTCGAAGGAAGGCAGCTATCCACTTTTCGAGATCACCCGCAACACCACAGGCAGCAACTTTAAGTAGAAGCTTTCTGTGGACAACAGATTCAAATGCTTTTTTGAAGTCGAAGTAAATTGTGTCAGTATGGATGCCCAGATCCAAGGCACTTGACCAGCGGTCAAGGATGAGAAGAAGCTGGTGTGTTGAGGATCTGTTTGGCATAAAGCCAAACTGGTCATCACCAATCACGGAATTTGTCTTAAAAAAGAAAATGAGTTTATCACGGATTATCGACTCCATAATTTTACAGGCAGTACAAGTAAGGGCAATAGGCCTATAGTTGGAGGGGTCGGAAGCAGAACCCTTCTTAAAAACAGGGATAATATTAGCCTGACGCCAGGCCGAGGGCAAATCACCCTGTGAAAAGGAAAGTGAGAAGATTTTTGTAAGAGGGTACCCAATTTCCATAATGATGCTTTTAATGAGGAAGGCCGAAAAGCCATCAGGGCCAACGGCTTTACTAGGATTTAGTTTTTTGACTGCATTTAAAGTGTCCTGAAGAGTGAAGGGGATTGTCGAGCAAGAGGAAGAGAGTCCATTGAGGCGGTCAGTCGGGCGAGAAAGGTCACCATTATCAAAGATGAAATTAGCGGCGAAGGTCTCCCCCAGAGTCTCTGCCTTGGAGAGATTGTCGGTAACAAAACAGGAACCAACCTTAAGTGGAGGGAGTGACCGTGAAGAAGAAGTAAGCCTGCGATAGTGTTTAAAGAGGGATGACAAATTTCCCTCACGAATAATCCTTGCACCTCTTTCAGAGTACCATGTCTCCGTAGCAAGGGACAACTGCTTGCGTGTATTGTTATAGGCAGATTTATTTTCAAAACAGGGATTCAATTTGAGGCGTTTCCAAAGAGCAAGTTTTTTATTGCGCAATCTGGCTAAGTGCCGAGGCAGACGTGGAGTCGCAGAAATTGGCATGCGAGATGGGGATCTAGAATATGCAATATGACCAGACAAGATAGCGCAAAAACATGACCAGGCATCCTCAATGTTAGGAGGCGGATCGAAAATCAGGCTGTCCCACTCAACTAAAGAAAGTGAGGATTTAAGACTGGCTAAGTCGATTTTACCACAAATGGATCGAGAATGGTGGGAGGACAAACCACCATCCACAGATGCCAGATTTACCGAAAAAAGAACAACACAATGGTCGCTGTTACCAAAATGGGCCCCCACTGATAAGTTGTAAACGAGACGTAGGTCGTTGGTGAAGACCAGATCCAAAATGTTTAACCCCCTGGTAGGTTGGTCAACCAACTGAGAAAGGCCCAAAGGTGTAAAAAGTTCAAGAAAATAACGATGGTGGCAGTCGGCAGCAGTATGAAGACCCCAATTAACAGAGGACAGATTGAAATCCCCCAGCACAATAATAGAATGCCCTGTGTTAACCGAGCGTTCAATAAAGGAACACAGATTAAGTATGTCTGGGTCGCAAGAGCTATCAGGCAGATAACAAAGAATAAAAGTCAGTTTACATTGCGGCACTGATACAACAATTCCCTCAGAAATAGCGTCTACTGCAATCACAGCTAGTGGGATAGAGGATCGGTGCATTATAAGAAGGCCACCCCCCCTCCCACCCCGGTCCCGCCTGATGACAGTGTAAGAATCAGATCCCCCCAACATAGCATCTGTAAAACCTGGAACCAGCCAGGACTCGACCACAAAAATTAGGTCATAATGACCACAATGAATCAGATCCAGAAAACTACCAATGTTCCGAATCACACTACGAGCATTAAACATGATACAGTGCAGGCTATCTACAAGAGACCCGGAAGAAATCGTGGGATCATTTCCTCTTAGAGATGGATGTTTTTCTGAGGTAACAGAGTCAATAGAAGTTCATGTTGAAGGACCGATTTTCCCCTCGCAGTTAAGTGGATACCATCGCGAGCCAAGAGGGTGGGATCTTTACAGACGTGGCTGTCAATGGAAATGAAAGAATAATTTTCTTCAACACATAGCTGGCGTAACAGAGAGTTGGTGTGAACGATCCTTGCATCAGTCTCCGTGTCTGAAGGCCCTAGTCTAGGAAAGAGACCAACAATGGAGATCTTCAGACTCGGATTTATAGCACGTAATGAGGTGGTACAGTCAAGAACAGTGGTACAGTGGTACAGTGGTACAGTGTACAGTGTTACACAGTGGTACAGTGTTGCGTGTGTTTAACTAACTAGGGAGTTTAATAGCATCAGTCACTATATATTAGGATATGGAGCCTATGTTTCAACAAATTGGGAAATTTAATAGCATCAGTCAAATTTTAATCTGCAGTCATTATGTCTTAGGATACGGAGCCTGTGTTTTAAATAGAAATAGGGAGTGTAAAGGCTTCAGTCACATTTTTATCTGCAGTCACTATGCATCATAATATGGAGCTTGTGTTTAACAAACAAGGGAGTTGAACAGCATCAGTCAAATCTTGATCTGCAGTCACTACATATTAGCACATGGAAACTGTTTCACAAAGTAGGGAGTTTAATAGCATAAGTCAAATCTTGATCTGCAGTCAGTATGTATTAGGATAGCCTGTGTTTCAACAAACTAGGAGTTTAATAGCATCTGTCAAATCTTAATGTGCAGTCATTACATGTTACATTATGGTACCCGTGTTTTAGAAAACTAGGAAGTATTATAGCGTCAGTCACTACATCTTAGGCTATGGAGCCTGCGTTTTAACAGACTGGGTAAATTAATAGCATCAGTCAAGTCTTGATCTGCAGTCGCTACATCTTACGATTTGGAGCCTTTGTTTTAAGAAATTAGAGGATTTAACACATCAGTTAAAATCTTGATCCTCAGTCACTACATATTAGGATATGGAGCCTGTGTTTTAACAAATGAGTTTAATGGCTTTACTCAAATCTTTTTCTGCAGTCCCTACGTATTAAAATATGGAGCCTGTGTTTTAACAAATTAGGGAGTTTAATAACATTTTCTGATTTTGAGCTGCAGTCGCTGCGTCTTAGGATATGTGGATCCTGTGTTTAAACAAAGTAGGGAGGTTAAATTGTCAGTCAAATATTGATCTACAGTAACTACATATTAAGATATGGGGCTTGTGTTTTCACAAACTAGAGAGTTGAACAGCATCAGTCAAATCATGATCAGCAGTAAGTACATATTAAAATATGAAGCCTGTGTTTTAACGAATTGGGGACTTTAATAGTTTCAGTAAAAATTAATCTGCAGGCACTACATATTACGATATAAAATTTGTGTGTTCACATA
>JAHWFP010271322.1:0-35405 GCA_023313725.1 Lithobius niger
AAAGGCAAAGATGAAGCGACTAGAGGTAAACAAACACTGGCGCAGATGACTGGACGTTATGATCATCAATGTCTCCTGTCTGTTGCTGCGGTAAAATACCCACAAGTTAGTTTTATTTGAACGTAGTTGACCAAATAAAAGATTTTGGGGGTCTTTATTATGTGTTGATGTCGAAATTTACGTCCTATCGTTGCCGACTATGTTACGTATATTAATTTATTGGCGATTTCAAGGAGGCATGCTTAGGGACCGGTCATTATGTATCGCTTTTTTTGGGATGGGGGGGGGGGAGATATCCCCCCTCCTTTCTTCGGACAGTAAGTTTACGCCCCTGCGACCTATCTCATTATTCCTCCCAACCGTTATTTTTTTCCTTGTAGCCTAATTTGTGACTTAATGTTTTAGCATTATGCGGGAATGAAAAACGGCGTTACTGTACAGAAACAGCTTACCATCAAAAAAAAAAAAGCTTCTCCCGACCGACCCTAATTATAATTTAATTGGTACTGCAGCTAAACGTTTTTTTTTTCCTTAGGCCTTATGTCTGCTCCGAGAATCTACGTCTGAAACTCAATCCGCAATTTAATTTCTTCTCCGCCTTTGGTTTTGTCCATCACCATGTCAGGATCCCGACACCCCTGCCCCACCCATTCTTTAATCCTAGTTTCTTGCGGTAAACATAGGATAAGCCTAATTATTGATCCAATTCCATTTTTGTCCTTTCCTTTACCGATTCGGTAGCATATCTACTTGGTGGAATAGATAAATGCGTTCATCACTCGCCATTTCTCCTGATAAGCTCAGAACAAGGTTAACTGGGATTGAAGCTGCGTGCCTCGAGAAAGGCAGCTACTATCTCACTTGGCTTTCGCTCAAAAGTGGCAAGTCACGTGACTTGAAGTGCACGAAGAATCACTACGTCACAGACTAGGCGTGTAACAAGGGCGGATCCAAGGGGGGGGGGCCCGGGGGGCCCCCCCCCCCCCCCAAGAGAACTAAAAGAAAAAAAAATTGTGTACGAAAAGGTAAAAAAAAAATATTATAACGTCTTTTGTTTGACAGTATAAGGCGGGGTGTGTCATTAGTATTCATTAAAATATTAATAATTATACGAGCACATTATTAGCATTCATTAGAAATTAAAATAATTAAATTCACTACAAGAACTCGTTCGTGTCGCTGGTTTGTAGATGTTACGCGCTCATCATAAAATGCATGCGTTAACTTCTTGAATGAAACGACACCGTGATCATCATGTGTTGTCTTTTGTTCATAACGTTACCTGCAAGGTGCTCTTTATGCCACGCAAAAGCAGTGCCCTCTTTCCCTAATTCAATTCCCACTCCGCAATTTGACGTCGTTTACAGTACTGCATATTTGTATTAGTTAGTTAGTGTAAATGTTCACAATGAAGCTGGAATTATTTGAAAATAAACAAACTGGTTGATGAGGTCCTCAGGGGGAAGTAATTTCATTCGTCGTATTGTTACAGCCAGGCACTGAAAACAAGAGAAGACTGTAGTGTACCCTGTAATTATTATTACAGTGGTTTTTACCGCCTTTTCTCCATTCTACTGTGAATCGGATCGTACAAAACATTTGCTGTGCGTCTGTCTCACTCACAGAATAATACGAAGCAGTGGATGTGGACAGTGTTCTATTGTGTTTTGTGTGCTTGTGTTATGTGCCTGTAGAATAGAACACGAAGATGCTTCGTGATTCAAAAAGCAAACGCAAACAAGAACTGCTAAAAGTGGCAGGTCTTCCTGGTCAAAAGAAGTTATGCTTTGTGGTCGAAAAAAATGTTGTGCCACAAGTGATTCCAGCAAACGACTGTCCTGTCCGACCAACTTTCTCGGCTGATGTACTTCACGAGACGGCAGCAGAGCCCATTCTTACTCCTCCCCAACCTCCACTCGACTGTTACGATATTGGACTTTACGCGGGAGAAGGAGTAATTGTTAACGACGCAACACGTGCGAACTTATTAACCAAGGTATGGAAACCTCCAACGCACTATAAATTTCCGTACTCTGAACATAACAAAAAGACGAAGGCTGGGGCAAGTGTCGTACAAAAACGCTACATATTACATTCACATCTCGAAAAGTTTGATTGGTGCGCCTTTTCTCACGTAAAGCAAGGTTTGTTTTGTAAAGTTTGTGTAGCCATGCGAGTTGAAACTGGAGGAGTTGGCAACCAGAAACTGAAAAAATTGGTAAAACTGCCTCTTCAATCCTACTCTAAACTAATGGGAAAAGATGGCGACTTGACAACTCATGATGCATGTGAATACCATGAAAAATCAGTTAGTAGTGCAGATGAATTTTTAAGTAGATATTTTGCTCCAGAGAAAAAAATAAGCAATCAACTAGACAGTTGCCGTTTAAAGCAAATACAAGAAAATCGTGAGAGGATCACGCCGATCATTAAGACTATTGAATTTCTGGCAAGACAAAATATACCTTTGCGTGGACATCGTGATGACGGGCCGCTGCTCATAGGTGATGCAAATGACAGCGAAGACCCAGTAAGGAATGAAGGAAATTTTAGAGAGTTATTACGATTTCGAGTTGATGCTGGCGATAATAAATTAAAAGATCATCTGAAGAGTGCCAAAGCAAACGCAACGTACATAAGTAAGACTACACAAACGGAACTGATTAATATTATGGGCTCATTAATATCGGAGAAAATTGTCGAGAATGTTAAGAGTGCTAAATATTTTGCTGTACTTTTTGATGAAACTACTGATAAAGCCAAGATAGAGCAAATGACATGCACAGTACGATATGTAGATGTAAAAGAAAAATGTGTGAGAGAATATTTTCTGGCATTTGTTGATGTTATTGATGATGCGTATTCAGAAATGATAGACGTTAACTTTGCCATCGAACCAAGACTATCGGGTGAAATTTTGGCCAAAACTGTAGTGAGTATTTTGCAGTCGCACTATTTGGATGTAGCGGACTTGGTTGGGATCGGTACGGACGGTACATCGTGCATGACATCGCAAACTTGTGGAGCAGGTGCAGCCATACAGAAAACTGCACCACTTGCTATCCATTGTGTTTGCGCGAGCCACTGCTTAAATCTGAGCCTGTCGAAGAGTTCAGAAGTGCAGGCTATTAGAAATTCAACAGGCACTATCAAAGAAATTTGTACATTCTTTAATGCATCAGCTAAGAGAAATTTTATCATAAAGACGATCTTAAAGGCCACAACAGGTACCAAAAAAGATCAGATAACTTCCTTGTGTGAAACAAGGTGGGTTGAGCGACATGACTGTCTGCTATTCTTTCAAGAGTCGATAGTTACGATTGTTGCAGCACTGGAGAATATTTCTGGTTGGCGAGATATGGAAACTGCGAGCAAAGCGCGCAATCTTTTAACTGCAATAACGCAAGCAGAATTTCTTATTGCCACATTTTCTTTAGCCAGTGTGATGGCTCTGACTGTCACATTGAGTGAACAATTGCAGACAGAAGGCCTGGATTTGGTAGATGCAATGGGTCAAGTGGATGATGTCCTCGATGTTTTGAGAAAGAGAAGAGCTAATGCAGAAAGAAATTTTCATGACATCTTTGAAAATGTCTCCAAAGTAGCAGCTGCTTTGGATACTGACATTAAGGTTTTGACGAAACGACGAATCGGCCGTCAGGTAAACAGACCAAATCCTCCTGCTGATACACCGGAAGAATATTACAGGCGAACCATATACATTCCAATGTTAGAAAATGTCATAGGCGACTTGACTTCACGTTTTGGTAAAGAAGACAGAAGTGCTGTTGCTTTGTCATTGCTGGTGCCTTCACGGGTAGTAACTTTAACAGAAGATGAGTTAAGTTTACTAGAGAAGTGCGCCACAAAATATAGACCTTGTTTAACAGACAAATCCGGAAATTGCGCCATCTCAGTTGTACTTGCACAAGTTGAACTATGGAAAACAAAATGGATCGGAGTTCCAGCTAATGAGCGACCAAAAACTGCTATTGACGCTTACGTGGAATGTACCAGGACTTCCTTTTACCCGAAAGTAGCAACTTTGCTTCAGATTTTGTGCACATTACCCGTAACTGTCGCTTCATCCGAGCGATCATTTTCAACTCTTCGCAGACTAAAAACATGGTTGAGAGTGCGAATGTCGGAAGAAAGACTTACGGGACTTGCTTTGCTGCACACTCACAGGGACATACCGATATCTGTTGAAACTGTAATAGACCGATTTGCTAGTGAAGCCAATCGACGCATGGAATTTGTCCTGTAGGCCTTATAAGGTAAAAGTTCTATTCTTGTTACTTCTAACAATAATAAATCCAGAGTGCATTTGAAAAAAAAAATGATTGGGTGTAACTAAACATTGGGGTTTGTGCCGTGGGGGGGGGGGGGGGGGGTGCAGGCAGAAATCTGAAAAATCGGCCCCCCCCAAGCCAACTTTCTGTATCCGCCCTTGGCGTGTAAACACCGCGTGACGTCACCGTTAAAAGTAGCCCAAGAACGCCCGAGAAGCTTTCTGGCGGGAGTGAGATACTCCTCGGACCAAGCGGTAAAAAAGAAGCTTACTAGCGTACACGCGCCACATTTGTCATCGGGATCGTACCCTTAGACGATCAAATAAAAGGTAAATGAGTTCATATAAAACTATTTCCGGTAATGTATCGAGAAAAACGTTAAAATATACCGGACGGAGTTATGTGCCTTTAATTAGCAGTTGGCGTCTGTTTTGCGCATGCGCACAACGAAAAGGTAATGTGGTATAATCACTCGTTTATATACATCAGGGTGATTATACCACACTAGGTCGATTATACCCCACTCCTCTCCCTTCCACCATGATAGCAAGCGGGATATACTCAAACTTATTTTTTAATTTTTTTTTAATTTTTATTTCTCTCAAGCCTTAGGTCAGCCGAAGCTATATGAGAAGGAGAAATATCTGGTAAGGGGAAGTGCCAGCCCGGGGATTCGATCCAGGAAACCTTCGATCGTCATAGGGGACGAAAGATTGTCCAGAATTGTTCCCATATAGACGCTGAAGGAGCATGGTAGCCTTTTACGCTTTCCTGGCCAGCAGTCCTGGCAGGGACTTTGCCAAGATCCCCTTTCCAGGATTACGACCAGATCCACAACCCTCCAGCTACCAAGCTGAGCTCTCTTACCGCTCAGCCACGATGACCGATTAAATGCCCTGTCAATATACAACAACGTTTTTCTCTTTTTATACCTTCTTTTATCGAGCTATTTACACACGTCGATAATGTAAAAGCCTTTTTATATTTAAATTTTTACAACGAAATCCCCATTTATTCATCAACATCATGGCAACATCAAGCCCCGATGTACACTATAAAAGTATACGAATATTCAATGGCCAACATTTCATACTCTGGCAAACGAAAATAGTGAACCATTAAAGTGGCACTATCGCCGATTGAAAGCAGACGAAATCTGACATCTAGGGCCATGTAGTACCATCTAGATCTTGCTTGCACCAAGCGAAGGAATGCATAACGGCATTTCTTTTACCGAAACAAACCACCAAAGACATCCTTAATTATTGAGTGAAAATTAGGTTCGTCCTCGTGCACCTGGGAGCAAGCTATGAAAGTTAACAATATCACTGCCGGTAGATGGCGCCATGGTATTTTCGTTCGCATCTCAAACGGTGATAGTGCCACTTTAACGCCAAGAAAGACGCCTTCACAACTGACCATATGCTACATACGTTAAACAACTCATAATACCTGGTGTTTACTCTAAAAATTTTCAGTAAAAGTCTTAGTCCAGCTGTTAATCAATTACTTGGATATCACCGTCGGATAGATAATCTACATCAATTATTTAATATACAACATCATGCAGTGCTTCTCAAGTATCTTTATGCTATCCATAATATGTAGAGTACATGTCATATGATTAATCAATGAGTGACTATTTTGTCTGCGTCAAAAAGTTGAAACATTTGTGTCACAATGCTGGTAGGCTAATAACTGATGAAGATGATGTTTGTTACTCTCTACGTGACAATCATCAGCTTAAATGGCAAGCCGTTATCGAGAGACTATCTTCTTCTTCTTACATTATAAACCAAAGTCTCATAGCAGAAATGAAGCAACCTCAACAACGACCCCCGGAAGGGGAACAATGAAAACGTGCGAGTGTGTCAATTCTTTGGCTTCAAGGTAAAACTGGGACGTTGTTGCCCTGAAAAGAAGTTAAAATTGGCACATTATTGCCTCGACTAACAATTTTCTCTAACAATTATCCTTCTAACCAAACACCGTGGTAATGTCAAGGGCAAGTATTAAATGACGTCATACACAGTTCGTTTTCACACGGTACGTATCGCTTAAGCCACAGCGAAAGACTGGGAGTGGGGGGGGGGGGGGTAGTGAGCTGTCACCATTAAGCATACGATTACGCATTAACTGAACCTAAAAGAGAATTTCTGTATATCAAAGAGGAGGAAGGGAAGGAAACCAAGAGGAGAGGGAGAGGACGGGATAAAAGGAGGAGGGGAGAGGGAAGGGAGAGGATTGGCGGAAAGGGGGAGTGTTACACAAACAAAAATCGACTGTTGCAGTGAACGATCAAGCAGCACCAAGCACATACTGGGAAACAACCACGGGTCAAACAAATCCCCGGGCGAAGCCGGGTACGATGCTAGTGAGACTATAGGCGTTAGAACAATGCCTTACTAACGCCTATTCTGACCAATGTTTCACCGTCAACTCCAACTATCCAACAACATCAAGATCATTTGTTCTCGATCCCATGTCACAGGACCCCTCAACGAAAAGGGAGAATGCCTAAAGAATGCCCGCGCAAGAATGCCTCAATGAAACTAGACAACGGCAGGCGTTTCAACCATGATGAATCGTCTAACAGAATTAAACAGCTATATCTTTTGAATAAATGAAAGTAGAACGGTACTAAACCAAATCCGAATCCCTCTCAACCTGACCGAAATCGATGTCAACCATTCAAACCAAAAGTGAGGCATTTAAAACTCGATGAGAAAAATAAATAATCCTGAAGATTTAGACCATCCAGACATGCTCAAGTTATCTAGCACTTCTAAGATAGCCCTTAACATATTCAAAATAGAAATGGCTTTAAGAATAAATATTCTACACACACAGCCTTCTTTAATAGATTATTTCACTTTGGATAGTGGAGCAACCAGTCACGTGACTTGTCGTGAAGTCTGACTTACCGATTTTAAAGTAATTTCTAAAAAAAATTATCAGGCTTCAAAAGGTTCACGTATATCACCACCACAAAACAAGGTGCTGTGTACAGCAACACAACTCGCATGATTCTTTGACTATAAAACGTATTATTTTTTTTCCGGATGTAGCATTAAAGGGAGACCCGGCCTGCCTTATAACATTCCGCCTGTCTTATAACAGCCATGTGCAGATCGCCATCCGCACATTTACAGCGCCAAGGTTGGCAGGGGTGGTAGCTGCGTTCCTCGCAGCGAGGAACGTAGCTGCTGTCTCGGTTGGCTTTGGTAATAGTACACGAAACAGCATCAAGTTAAAGATTGTGTCGTCACAAACCGGAATGATCCTCGTATTTTTAACATCACAATTCATAATTTTCTAGGCTAGTGTCTTATAATTTTGCTTTGGCGATCTATCGGCATAATTAATTTTAATTTTAATCGCATTAGTCTTTTAGATTTTTGATCTCATAGTAATTACTATCAAACCATTAAAATTAGTACATGGGCACACAGATGAAACTTCAAGGTTATTGTAGGTGCACAAAGGATCATATATGTGCAGGTACAATAAATGTAGTTCCCCAATATTCAACAGAAAATCTCGTAGACCGCCAGATTTTAAAAAGGATTTTTAGCAAGGGAAAGACTAACGGTAAGTAAGTAGACCTTTGGGGGCCGTACTTAATGTAGAGGATCACGAAAAATAGCGCTGGGAGGTATATCCCTTTAAATGTGATTACCATTCCCTGTCTTGACCGTAAAGATATTTTCGTAATTCAAGGGGACCAAAAATTTCAACTTCTGCAAAACAACCAACTTCTGGGAGAACAACTTTTGGTCAACGATGAATACCGCTTAGAAATCACCAGACAACACAAATAACCAAAACTCCTTCAGTTTCTGGGATCACTACATTGTCATTCTAGTGTTGAGGACTTACCTAAGGATATTCCACTATTGACACTACGGCATGAATGCCTCGGCCATCCTTCCATACAGTTGATCCGTAAGATCCAAAAGGAATCCCTTTTGCATGGTATACATTTCGGGGAACCTCAAACGTATACCATTTGGGAGACCTCAAAAGAACCCCGTTATACTTGTGTTATGTGCAAAAGTCGATGACTACCATACCCTAAAGTAGCTCTAATATGTTCAACCTGTATCATTCAGATCATACATGCAAATATTACAAGGTCGATTCGTGAACCGACTAATGCAGACAACCTGCTCATGTTAATCGATGGTTACTCTTAACATGTATTTTGGTACTTCCTTATAAATAAGCGGCAAGTTCTCAACGCATTACACACTTTCACCTTGTAGCATGAAAATGAAACATCACAACATCCAATTACTCTGCATACAGATAGCGAACCAATCTGAAAATCATTTCCATTTAAATCATGCCCACTTTCCCAAGGTATAAAACACCTCTATACTCAGCTCGATTATCTCCACAAACCAACCCATTTGTAGAATTCAGCGTTCAGACGATAATTCCCAAGCCACTGCCAGGGCCGGATTAAAACATTCTGGGGCCCGAGGCATCGGTTTATAGGTTGGGGCCCCAATCTATATATGGTAGGTGGGTGGCCCAGAAAAAAAAAGATAAACCTGAAAATACCTAAAAGACCCAGGGGCTTTTTTTAAAGTGAAAATGGGCACCACGTTTCTGGACCAAAAATCCCATCCTGTCTAAAAATGTTTGGTCAAATTTTTCGAATAAAACCTTTAAAAATGTCAAACTGGCCAACTGTTGCTCGCTCCGGTGCAGTCGCAAGTGTAGAAGGTACAACGTTACAACCTGACGGCCGATGGAAAATATGTACTCGTTTACACCATACGTAGACGTGTTACTCAGTCAATGAGCAGCTTCAGCTATTTTGTTTGTTCCAGGAGAAGAAGGTTAACAAAACCCAATCTTACTTAAACAAACCCGAGGCAACCACGACATCACCATTTAAAAAAAAAACACTAAAAAAATGCAAGTCATCATAGGGGCCCCTAGACTAGCTGGGGCCCGAAGCAGCTGCCTCATTTGCCTCATTGTTAATCCGGCTCTGGCCACTGCTTTTGAAAACATAGCCGACTCCGAATTAAACTTTCGCGTTTTGCTGTAGAAACGTCATGCCACCTACAAAATATCTTTCCAACAAAACCATTATTTGGCTGAACACAACAAACTCATATGGGACGTTGGGCGATGTATCAAATTTCAACCACCAACCAACAGAGATTTTTTTTTCTGGTTATACTACTAGAAGCATTGGTTTCAGACTACTTAACTTGGAGACACATCAATTTATCGTGTCACATGATGTTAGCTTTGATGAACGCATCCGAGTCGGTAATTACTTCATCCATCACTGTCCCCAACAAATAATACTGTTGTGCCTAGAATACTGTTTCCAAAAACAGTCGGCCTTTGAAGGTAGTGATATCATTCCACCAGGGAAAGGCCGCCAAGGTTAATCCTATTAGCCAAGTTAATCGCACCGAATAATACTTTAGACGTTAAATGAAAACTTGAAGATTGCTACCGCTAGTAGCCATCTTCTAGTTTTCATTTAACTTTCGAACTATTAGTATGTGCGATTAACTTTGCTAATAGGATTAACCTTGGCGGCCTTTCCCAGGTGGAATGATATCACTACCTTCAAAGGCCGACCGTTTTTGGAAACTTGGCGGGTTTTCTACCAGTTTTGGTTTTGGGTGGATTCACCTATCTGGACACGACCTGGTCATCCAATTGTAATCAATCACCAACTCGACTATCCCCGGATATGCCATCAGTGCTGTAGGTAGGTCATGTAAACGGGGGGGGGGGGGGCAAAGTCAATTTTTTTTTGCTCCCCCTCCCTCCCCCACGTCTACAGTGGTACAGTGGCACATCCAGAAAAAATGTTAGAGGGGACCAAACAAAGCCAGCAAGGGGGTCTGGGGGAGCCTTATCTGGCTTCTGAAGGGTACTGTCTTTACACACTCTTGACAAATTTAGTTAGCAATATGATGCGTTCATGTTAATGTTTTTGTTAACGTTCAAGAAAAAAAACTTCTTCCGTCCTTTTTTTTTGGGCTTGGTTTTGGGCGCCAGATTCATGCTTTTTTTACATTGTGAGACAACCTTACTGTGGTACGGACAAGGGATATATGCACATGTGCTTTTTCAAAGGGGTATGAGGTAGTAGTAACCCAAGGTGATGACCTTCACCCATACGCCATGGGTTGGCCAATGATGAATCAGACATGGTGTTGACGACTAATGCTCTTTGTAATGCAGGAAACTATCCAATGAGAGTGGAATTGCTCAGAAAGAGCTTAAACCACTGACTCCTCTGATTATATCGTAGCTTATTATGCAGGGTGGTCCACAAAAAACTGACGACTGAACATTTTCTTAATTCCAACTTTTCTAGTTAGCACCCCTCAGAACCAGGAGAGCACGTAAATCAAATCTAATGAAACAGTATGATTTCTGTCCTCTCCCTGTTTCTGAGGGGTGCTAACTAGAAAAGTTGGACTTAGAAAATGTTGGGTCGTCAGTTTTATTTTGGACCAGCCTGTATAATCGTAAAATAAACTGCAACTTTTTAGACCAATCAGTGGTTTTTAAAATTATTTTCAAAATTATTTCAATTTTTGAAATTAAGTTGAGCTTCGATTTTGAAGGTAATACATGAACTGTTGATATTTAAACTATTATTTCTTTTTATTAAAGATTAGGGAAACGATTTTGCTGCCCCCTCTGCTAGTGACTGAAGGGCAGCCGGGGGGGGGGGGGGCGGGGGGGGGGGGGGGGGGACGGCCCTGTACACCATCCTTGAACTTAATGCAATCGTTTATAATCCACTTCATGGATGAGACTTCCACCTGAAACAACCAAAGCTGTAATGGAACAATGCAGAGCGATGGAATGACAAATCCAACAGGCCAATGACGTCCTCTTCTAGATTCAGATGATAGCCCATTGTAGTTTTAAGGCACATCACAGCCTGACTTCCATTCCTGTGCCTAAAACGTTTAAAACAACATACCGCCTGCCTTATAACCTTCCGCCTGCCTCACAACACCCACGCGATGATCACATCCGCGTATTTACTACAGCTAAGGTCAACTGAGACGGTAGCTTCGTTCCTCGCAACGAAAACGTAACTACTGTCTCAATTGGCATTGCGCCTAATAGTCCAGCCGGCGTGAACCCATTGATTGTGCATCACAAACCGGAATGATTCTGGTATTTTAAAATCACAATTTATAATTTTCTAGGCTAGTGTCTTATAATTTTGCTTCGGCGATCTATTGGAATAATCAATTTTAATTTTTACCGCATTAGTTTATTAGATTTTAGATCTCATGGTAATTATTAGAAAATTAGTAGATGTACACACAGAAATGAAACGTCATGATTATTGTACGCACACAATGCATGATTTAGCGACGGGTCGTTAGTAAATAAAGTTCCATTATATTCAACAGAAAATCTCCTAGACGCCACATTTAAAAAAGGATTTTTAGCAAGGGAAAGACTAACGGTAAGGAAATAGACCTTTGGGGCCGTACTTGATGTGGAGGATCGAGAAAAATGGCGCTGGGAGGTATATCCCTTTAAGATACAGTTTCAGCACTAGAAGCAGGAAGCTGGCTTCAAGCTATGAGGTGATTTGAAGCCAGCCTGCTGCTTCTGGTGATGAAATGGCATCTCATAAAGTAAGGACCTTAGTTCCATGACCACCTGGAGTTAGAATCGTTGAATCAAAATGGGTCTTTGTATGCAAGCTGAACCCTGATGGGTTTTTACGTAAGCTCGAAGTTCGTCTAGGTTCTGCTACCTGGAATGTAAAAGCCAAAATTGATTATTCAACCACTTATTCACCAACCGCCAGAAGTTCATCTGTCCAATTTATACTTACATTACCTGCAAAACTCAACCATACTGACACTATGTGGACACCTTCACTGCCTACCGTTTTGGACATGTCACTAGGGACTTTATCTCTCACAACTTCTGGTAACGTAACACTGGGCAGTATGGTGAAGAATTAGTCTGCTTATTGGCAAGTCGTATGGTTTAAGCGAATCTGGAAGAAATTCATATAAACGTGTTATTGTTATTCTTCGACAAATTGGGTGGTAAACTTATCCAAATATGATCAAAATCAAAACGTTCTGGAGATTCACCTTTTTTTGTATGTATTTTTTTGATGATAAACTTATCAGTATTAATCATGATTACAAACAAAAACGTCAAGTGTGCCGTTAAAAAGGGAGTTATATGATTGAATTTTCACTTGTTAAAATGTACACGAATAACAATTTATGATTTTTAATTGAAATAATCAAATGTACAATTGAGAAAATTGCATCTGTTTAGGTGCTGTTGTGCTTTTAAATATATGATTCGTCCCCAAACAAAGCATGGCCAAGACAATTTGGTGGTCACTCTAGTTACGGCCTTTACCAGCTGTTTTAGATACAACTCTTCCACGAATAATCTCATGGTATCTAACGTATGCATAGCAACATTTCTGATTTCGCCTAATGCCCCCCATGGACCAATCCCAACACATAACATTAAGGCCACTATCCTAAGGCTATTGAACGACTCTCTCAAGGTACCACATTGCTCATGTATACTAGTAAAAATGTCTTCATCATAACTTGGTCATTAACATTATGGTTATAACTTAGTCATAAAATTAAGTCCCCAGCGTAAGGTAGTTGAACGACTCGTTCAAGGTGCCAGAATGCCCCACTGGTAAAAACGTCATCATCATAACTTGGTCTATGCACCGTAGCAACTGCAATTGTCAGCTCTCCCATTTTAATTTCCCACCAACAGTGATGCCATGGTCTTTGACCTCCAACTCACAGACACAGATAGAGTTTTTAACCATAACAACAACCCCTCCTCCATGTCTATGTCTATCACTTCTGTATGCATTGCAGTTACGTGGGACAACTTCAGTATTTCCAATGCTGTCATCTAACCAAGTGTCAGACCCAACAATTATGTCAAGCTCCAGACCAAGAACAACGTCATATAGCCCAAGTTCTTTCTTGTACAAACTTCTGAAGTTTATAACGATGAGCTTTAGGGTCACCAGGGAGTCAGAACTTCTCACCGATGAAAACCACCTCTGAGCCCATGACTGTGAGCAGTTGGCCAAGGTAGCAGTAACAGAAATATCAATTGGAGGGTTTGCAAATACCTGGGGGTTGCATCCACCAGTTTAATATCTGACCCACTGGAATCAGTTGAGCTCCCCAACCCATCTTCCGGAGCAGTAAAGGGTTTGTTGCTTTTAGCTTCAACTCGACTGTTCCGTAGATTTGCCAGCTGGATTGAAAGAAGAAGGCTGAGACAAACTGGTTGATTGTTGTAAACTGCTTTGCAAAGATCTGCGGTACAGCTTCAGGATTACTGGAAGAAGAAACCAGCTAGAACTTGTCATCACTTGATAATTTTTTTTAGAAGGCATTACCCGAAAATTTTGGATTTCTCTCCTCTCTGCCGGCATGCGATCCGTGGGTATTCTAACTTGTTTCATCCCAAAGGAGAGTCCCCTTTCGTTCTGAGTATTAGCAAAGACAAGATATCGATTCTCTTTTTTATGAAACCTAATTAGCATAGGTCTCATTTTGCTACGGCTGGTTGGACCTAGCCTAGTAGGAACTGAGGCAGTTACTTTATTCCTAACACCAAGATGGTTAAATATGCATTGTTACCAACAGAAAATTGTATGACTCTACCGTGGCTCCATCTAGCTGCAATGATATTCTTAACCTTTACAGCTTGCTACCAGGTTCACGGGGACGTACCACATTTTCACTCAATAATTAAGGAGGCCTGTGGCTTGCTTGTTTCGTTAAAAGAAATGGCGTGATTGCTTCGCTTGATGCAAGCAAACATAGAAATGCTGCAGAATCTGGCACCATCTAGCACTATCTAGCCTAGCATATGCTTGCATCAAGCGAAGGAATGCACGCCATTTCTTTCAACGAAACAAACAAACCATGACTTCCTTAATTATTGAGTGAAAATGTGGTATGTCCTCGTGCACCTGGGAGCAAGCTGTAAAGGTTAACAATATCACTACCTCTAGAAGGCACCATGGTATTTGCATATGATTTTCAATCTGTGTTAGCGCCACTTTACGGATCTTTTTTTAATTTGCCAGCGTCGGGTTCCATTTAGCTATGGTAAACGGTATGGAAATATTGTATATTTGCCCAACAATTGGCACAGCGGCTGTAGCTATAATAAAGTTAAAGTTACAGTAATCGCAATCTGAAAGTACAAAAAATACCGATATTGCCGAACGTAACTAGTAGAAGTCTGCTCTGTCTCAAGCGACCTTTGGTGAAAAAGCCAGACTGCCTCTATTTGCCACTTCTTCTTCTTCTTTACGATTTGACGCGCACCCATCCGTGAGGACATGGCGCCAAAGCTCTATTTGCCACTGTACTGCCCCAGGATGCAAACGTAGTTTCGCCTCAATGCGGAGTGGGAAGAGAGAAATCGTAACGAATTCGTTAAGTTCTCAGAATCTAAAAGAATCCAAATCCAGAAGCTTTGTATAAAAAGAATTAGTTGTTTTTCACTTATCCAGACAATGTATCAAGTGCACACAAAAATCACCGTTCTCCAAAACACTATGGACGAAATAATTCGTTAAAGCAACATCCAGCCTGCCTTATAACCTTTCGCCTGCCTCACAACACCCACGCGACGATCACATCCGCGTATTTAACACAGCTAAGGTCAACTGAGACGGTAGCTTCGTTCCTCGTAGCGAAACACTTAGCTACTGTCTCAGTTGGCATTGCGCCTAATAGTCCAGCCAGCGTTAACCCATTGATTGTATCGTCAAAAACCGGAATGATTCTCGTGTTTTAAAATCACAATTTATAATTATCTAAAATAGTGTCTTATAATTTTGCTTCGGCAATCTATTGGAAGAATTAATTTTAATTTTTACTGCATTAGCTTTCCAGATTTTTGATCTCATAGTAATTATTAGCAAACGATTAAAATTAATACTGCACACACACAGAAAAAACTTCCAAGGTCATTGTAGGGGCGCGATGCATCATTTATGTTCGGGACGAACGTAAATAAAGTTAGTAATATCCATATTACCCTAGGTAATATTCAACAGAAAATCTCCTAGACGCCACATTTTAAAACGGATTTTTAGCTAAGGAAAGACTAACGGTAAGTAAATAGACCATTGGGGCCGTACTTGATGTGGAGGATCGAGAAAAATGGCGCTGGGAGGTATAACCCTTTAAATTGTCATTTGATGTGCAACTCAAATGCACTTTTTGCTGATTAGTAGTCTGATCGTCGACCTCATTTGGCTTTCCGTCCAGTTTAATCTTTATTCCAACACAGATAATATTTAGTAAGTGACGTAGATTTCGAAAGGGACGTTGGTCTTTTAAAATGAGGGATTTCAATTTGTAACAGTTTTCTACATTGCCACAATGGTATGATTCTCCCTTGAATGAATCGCGCCTGATGTCTGGGGCCAGTGTCCTTAATCCTCGGACCTCAGTGAGCTGTCGTTGAGCATGCTCTTTGCTGAAGAAAGCCGCGGAAACTTCGAGAATTTGATGGTGATCTGATCTATAGAAACGATAGTCAATAACACGGATCGCAATGGCTGAAGAACGAAACAAGGAATTATTACTGGATATTGAAGAACTGAAGGAACTTTTGGCACAAGCTAAACGCCCACGGGTGCAGCAAGCGATGCGATTAAATCTCATACAACTGGAGGGCGAGCGTGCTAAAATCCCTGTGGCCACCCCCACCGACGAAAACGCACCCCTGACGAAAGAAAAGAAACCCGGCGTGGCCAGGCCAAAATGTTACAACGTCCAAATCAAAAGCTACGCTTGGGACCAGTCCGATTCGTTCGTCAAACTGTACGTTACTCTCGAGGGGGTGCACGCCATTCCTGCGGAAAACGTGACGTGCACTTTCACCCAAAACAGCATGGAACTCGTCGCGAACGAACTGAACGGCAAAAACCACATCTTGAAATTGGTGAAATTGATGAATTCCATTCAGAACAAGGCGAGCTACTACAAGGTCAAAGAAGATAAAGTGGTGGTTTTCATGAAGAAGGAAAAATCCCAGCACTGGTCCCACCTCATCCCCCAAGACAAGAAGGAAAGGCCGAAGCCAGAAATGAAAGACGACGGCGTCGCCGACCCATCAGCCGGTTTGATGGATTTGATGAGACAAATGTACGAAGAGGGAGACGACGAAATGAAACGTACCATTGCTAAAGCGTGGACTGAATCGCGGGAAAAGGGAGCTGCAGGTGGTGGTTATGATATATAGATCTTAAGTTTTTTTGTGTGTCTGTTTTTTTCACGGTTAATTGTAATATTGTGGTATAGTTCACAAATGCAAAGTCCAAATAGCGTATTAGCCTACACGTTATGATTAAGTTTGGCGACGATTTTAACTGGTTTCAAAATCAAATACATTGTCGTCGGGAGTTGCCAAGGCACTTGTCGCTATCGGTGAAAAAAAAAATGTTTTTATATTGATTTAAATACTGCATTAAATTTTTGCTACTGTACGCCAGAAAATTGGTGCTGTAACCTGCGTTTTATTTAAGGCTGGTGATTTCCAAGTCATGCGTACTGACGACGTGCACTCATCCCATGTACATTGCTCTTTATGGTCATTTCACATGGAATGTTTACGTGCGTGCTGCACCCACAGATTTTACCGTGAATAGTGGTTGCGTGCCTAGCCGTGTGGAAGCGAGCCATGATGGTCGCTTTACAACTAACGACTGGCGCGGAATGGCCTGGCTTGGCTCGGCACGAGTTAATTGTTCCATCTGAAATCAAAATGCTTAGGCTATCGCATACACACAAAATCTACCGCATCCTGGTATCGTGGCGTCATGGTTTCGGCTGGGCGCGCTGCAAAACTACAGCATCCTGTTATCTAGGATAGGCCTACCAGATGAAATCGATGTCATCAGACAAAGTTCTACAGATCACAGAATTTTTTTGTATAATTATACTTTAAAACACACTTTTCATTAGAGAGTTTTATATTCTCAGGGGTCGAATTTCTAAAATCTGTTACTGGGTACAAAAAAAGGCTTTGTAATGCAAAATCAAAATGTAAAAGCACACTGTGGTCTCCTATTTTACAGCCATTGAAAATTCTAACATTCAGCATCTCAGTAATATGTAGTTTTCCTGACTTTACAATTCAACTAAAAAATCTATACCCATAGTCTAACCAAATGTAGTAGTAAAAAATGGAGTTAACTTTGGAAAGAAGTGTCACCAGAAATCTGATTCCAAACTGTTTTCAACGTAAGTCTGTAGAGTGTCGTTCAAAAGTTATGAATAATTCAACTTAGGCCATGGAAAATAATTGTTGTTTACAGGCGAGGTTGTAAATTGAAGCACCAGGCAACCATGCATTTTATTTTATTTCTTATTTTATTTAGCTGGCCATGTTTCTTAGACATGTACCTAGCCCAAAGCTGAAAGAGTATGAAGTAAGCCTAAAAAAAGGTTAAACTTGAAAAAAAAAATCTAGTTAAGTTTATTTGTCATCTAGCATTCAGTGTTTTTTTAGTATTTTCGACATAAACTTCTTAGTAGTTTCAGCTAGAGGCTTGAAATTAGCACCACTGAAAGGCTCGTTTCGAGCCGATTAAAATGGTATATTGGAATGTCAAATTCGGTTGAAATTTAGCGGTTCAACCAAGATTCAGGTAAAAATTACCCACAATAATTTCAGGCATCCGCACGCACCTGTAAACCAAACAATTAACTTTGCATGGCCTAAGTGTGCAATTTGCTCCCATGCAGCCGAATATTTGACCACTGCATTCTGAACAGCCATTTTTACAATCTGGTTTCTGGATAATTGATACTTTGGTAGACTTAGACTAATACATAAATTGCAAATTGGAATTGCAAATTACATGAAATGCAAAAAGCAAAACAAAAAAAACACCAGCACTCAACAACTGCATGTTTTAGTTAGCCGACTGTCCATGTGGTACCGTTTCGACAGAAATGAAGAACCTCCGTTAGGTAGATTTTTACTTATAGGATACGACTGGATCGAAGTTGCGAATCATTGTTCAACAAAAACAATAATTTCCTTATGATCTTTTCTTTTATTCTTCATGTTGCTAAATATGGTTCATAGGAACTAAGGACACGAATTGTTTGTTTTTTTTCAGTTTTGCTGGCCAGCTCATTATGACGTAACGCTACGATGACTCGTAAGAGGAATTAGCTGGCGTTGCAGTCAACTTGGTTAGCCAGTATAATGAAAGAGAGTCAACCGCTCGTTTTGCAGGAAAGGGAATGGGGTGGAACATTTTGTTTTTAATGCGTACTACTAAATAAAAATAACTACCGGCAACTGAATGGCTATATGTAGGTTTTGAGTGGGTCAGGCAAGTTGTCTGTTTGGTTCGGGCTAACAGCTTGTGCACCTAATCGTTTGGAAAATGCTAGTTAAAAACTGAAATTTTTTTCTGCAAGCTCGGAAATCTGGGGCCCCCCATTTCAGCGGGAGCTGCGGGGGCTATACCTACGGCCCTGAGTAACATTGAAATAAAAGTTTTCATCTTTTGTTTCTTCGATTCTGTACAGTTGCTTCCTTTTTACCATTGTAGTACGGGGCTAATCTGAAATAGGGGAGTACTGATAAAAGGATTAACCCTCACTTGATGACGACGTCACAAAAGGGGCGGCGGGCGGCCGTGTCGGTCGGTTATGGTAAACAAACTTTTTGGATTTTAGGTCGTGCACATGTATTATCAGCAGAAAATAGAGAATTAGGAGTCATCTTCGTAATCGTAGCACAGTATGCGCACAATTTCAAATAAATAAAGATATCTGTACCAATATCTTCTGCAAATTTTCGACTGTCAATATTCTGGAGATGTTGGGGCTCAGACGACAGTCTCCTTCACGCAAAACAGTAAAAAATCACATCACTATGTCATGTTCGATCGTATGCTTTTTGAATGCCGGTCGAGCGTAGCCTGCACCACTTGCAAGGCCGGTTCTCCACTTCTCGCACAGCTCGTCATTAAACTAACTACGGAGCATAACCTGTATTCCAGGATTGGATGGTCCCTGGATATTCATCAGAAGAAGACTGTCGTCTGAGCCCCAACATCTCCAGAATATTGACAGTCAAAAATTTGCAGAAGATATTGGTACTGATATCATTATTTATTTGATATTGTACGTATACTGTGCTACGAAGAGATTCCCGTATTTCAAAGTACGCGCTACGACATTTTTTGAGAATTAGGAGTATGTTTATCAAGACTGGCACTGACCAGTCGCCACACAGCAATTCGTGGTCTGGTAATCCTAAACTTTCTAGGCCTACCTAGTCGCCAGATTGGTGACTAGATTAAAGCAAATTTTGAAAGTCTATGTTCAAACTTCAGCACTACGTCTACTAGGCTAGTCTAACTTTTTATATTGTTTCATGTAGGCCTATTCTTTTGTACAATAATAGCAATTAGATAAACGTAACCAATGTGCTGTTCCAATCCGTATTGATTAGAAACTCTGTTAATTTGCCAAAATTAAATTTTATTATTCTAGTGTAATTACCATTTACCAAGTGAAAATGTTCAGTGAAAACAGTCTGTTTTTATATGAGTTAACTAGAATATCAAAGGCCATTTAAAAAAAAGAAGTTGTTTCTCAAGCCCCGCCGCACGGACTCCAAACTCCCCGCACCGACCTTTTTTTTTTGGTTTACGGAAACCAGAAATGTCAACTCACGATCTGTTCAAACGAATTTTGAATTCACCGGACTTTTTTTTTTGTGCGAGTGTTCTTTTTGCTCACCAAATACTGTGATAGGGCTCCCATGTAAACCGGCATATTTGTTTGAAGTTTTTCATTAAAAAAATAGAACAAAAATGGCTTTGTTTTAAATTACAACCCCTATATTATGGTAAAAAAGTAAATAAATAATAAAAAAAAATTCGCCCGCCCGCACCGATTTTTTTCGAAAAGGCTCGAGAAACAACTTTCTTTTTTTAAGAGGCCAAATGTTTCATAAATTCCTCATTCCTCGTCCCCTCTTCATGTTGCAAACGGTGCATCAGAATTTCCAGCCTAGCTAACCTACATGCTGGCTGTTTCAAAAAACAACCTCCCCTTCCTCATTCCCATATTGCCAACGGTGCACCAGAATATCCAGCCTAGCTACACTGGCTGTTTCATAAAACAACCCTCTCTTCATCCCCATGTTGCAAAAGGTGCAGTAAACACCACCCGTGCACTCAATTATTTTTGGCTGGCTAATTAAACACTAAGGCTGTACCGAACGAGAATTTGTCAACCGAACAGAACCAAACCGAACAAACCTTAAATAAGCCGAACACTTCCGAACCGAACAAAAATGTACCAAGCCAATCTATTTTAAACTAAAATGTAAAAGAACTCAGTTCAAAAGATTCATCAAAGCACAAGTTTCTTAACAAATGTACGGTAGGTATTTTCACATGGACTAGTAAGTCCGTAGATGTTGAAACTCTGGTTAAACATAAAAGAATCTCCACTACTTTTGCATTTTCCCTTATAACTTCTGAACCGTTAGAGCTAGGAACTTGTGGTTTGGACCAACAGAAAGCTGCCGAAAAAACCTTCAAAATGGTGTATGCAAACATCAAAATCCATCGATTAGAAGTGAAAATATGTTCGGTTTGGTATTTTGCGTTTCAAAGACCAAACTCCGAACCGAGCACCCTCTGTTCGGCCATGTTCGGTTCGGTTTGTTCGTTTCGGTACAGCCTTATTAAACACTGATTGAGTGAGCGAACCCGTCTGTGTATTTTTGCGCGTTTTGAATATTTATCTGAGTTTTCGAGTTTCACTAATCCTTACATTTTAATCGTCCAGCGGTTTATGCATCGTTTAAACAATTCTTTTTTGTTGGGTATTAATATATTTCTTTGATTGGTGGATTGGTCCAAATTAAGTTTCATGGATTTACAGATATCTTATTGTTCCCGGCCAATTTGCAATGTGGCAATCCTCATGCACTGCAGGTTTAAAGCAATTGTTCACCTTTATTGTATTGTTGGTTATACGGACAGATGGGACATTGGAATCGGGGCTTATAAGATGTAGATAGCTAGCTACGTCTGAAAAAATTAGTACTGTAAATCGTGTATAGGCTTCTGCAGTTAATTTGGCAAAAATCATGGGAAACTCGTAAGGCATAACTAATTTCTAACCATAACTTCTGGATGTCTATCACAGAAAATTTGGTGATTAAAACGTTTTTGAACGATATTGAAAAGGCCTATTTTTATACGGTTTTAATTGCTGTGAGGGGGTGAGGAGAGACCTACTGCAAGTGCAAGCACACATAGGAAGATTACTATTATCCCAGCGAGGGAGAAGTGGCCAGTGAGCATAGAAAGCAGTAAAGGAATTTGGTTTCTCCACTATCTTTCCAGTTCACATCATGAAGTTTTTAGTTAATTTTGAACAGAAAAACAACGATTTAAGGGGAGGGTGTCAACAACGCTATTTCACCATTTTGGCCTTAGCATTTTAGTGGGTGGGGGCGGGGTGTTAGTTTCATCTGGGTGTTCAATACACGATTTTCGTTATTGCCTTGTACCAACCAACCCACTCACTCAAAAAAGCGAGTTTCACTATCATTATGCTGTAGTGAAACTTGTCAGTACGTAGTTCGTAGTTTTTGAAAGTAGACCGTTATATCAATGTACACTGGCGAAACTCGGCCACGTGTGATCCGTGGGCAAACCTCCCAATCCCCCCACATGCATGAATTTGGAAGGAGTGCGTAACTTTACTGCTATCAAAATAAGTAGTTACCGACTGCGCCTGACCAAATCTGTTCAAAACATGTTTTTAAAACTAAGCCTTACTTCTAGAATGAGTTGGTTGCAATTAATACCATAAACGATGTTAAGAATTCGGTATTATCACAATGTTTCTGTATTCGAGAGTGTACAGTACAAATAATAGGACTATAGCCTACCCTGGTGGGCTGATGACTCGTGACTTTTTCCTACTAGGGGTGTGTCGGTAATCGAAGCCAAATTTTCTAAGGCTTTGCCGGTGCTACTTTCCCCTATACCGATTTGATACCGGTGCTCATTTACCCGATTCCGATGCCAGCACCGGAGCTTTTGGTCATGTGCAGATACCACACTGGTGCCAATGGTGATGTCAAACGATAACTTCATAAACAATACAGAACATGTTGATACATTAATAATTTAATGGTGTAACAAGCGTAACACACTAGATAACGGCTACTACAAAATTTAGAAAGGAAATTTACAGCATCAATACATGTAGAACGTGTGTCTGGCATTAAAAAAGTAAATAAGGCCAAACAAAAATAAAAAAAATTGTTTGGTTTGCGTTACCCAACCGACCCTATTTTTTTACGAGCCTATCCTAAACTTTTTTTCGTCCAAGGAAAAAAATCCTCCTCCCTATTTTGACGCTCCATCCTACGATACAAAAATGGTTCAAATGCTTCCTGGAAAAAGGAAATATGTTGCTCCGTAAACATGAATGTCTCTTTATAGTATAAAAAAAAAATATATTAAATTACAATTTTTGAAGTAAAGACTTTCTGATTTAGTAACAAAAAAAAGAATTTTCCAACCGACCGACCGAGCCTATGTCTTTTAACTGTGTAACGCAAACCAAACAATTTTTTTGTTTGGCCTAATATCACACAAAATGTTTTTATCATAACTTTTTAGTTTGGGTGTGCTATCTGTTTATGTGACGGACGTGCTCTTTTATAAAAAAAATTTTTCAAAATCAAGTAATTTAATCCGGCTACTACTAACTCGTGATTGGGATAACACCCGGCTACAATTGAAGACCCAATCACAAATAGAGGATTTACGATAATTAATTAATTATCTATCTTCTATGTATCTTCCATCTTCTATTTATTATCATCATCTTCTTCCATCATCTGTATAAATGACAGTAAAACTCTTATTCATAAAAAAGAAAATAGTAGAGGAAAATGGTGCCACAGCTAGGTCCCTGATCAATGACACTGCCGTTAGTGGAAGCAGGAGCAAGCTTGGAAGCTAATAATACTACTGCTACAAAAAAAAAAAATAGAAAAATTGGGTGGGGTAGGGAGGGTAGCGAAAACCAATACCGAAACCGAGAGGTTTTGTGCAATAAAATTTCAAAACTGTTCTTGCAGTGAAACTTCAAATTCAGATTTATTTATTTATTCAAACATATAGCCAATGTGAAAAATAATGCAGGAGAGAACAGCATCGCAGCTCATTGCATACCGTACCATCATACCATTGCAGACCATCTCAAAGAAGATGGTTACCGCTCATACTGTGAAACAAATAAATCCAAAATAAAGTGAGTCCCCCACCTGGAGAAGTCAAACGGAAGATTTTTGAAGTTTGAGTACCCCGCTGGTCTTTTGAACAGATTGATCAAGAAAGCCAGATACATCATCGGAGAGGATAGGCGGGTCTGGTAAAAAGGAAGGCGGCGAAGCAGGGTACAGAATGGCTCTGACCTACGTAGAAGTAGTTACAGGCCCTGTTCAGCACATGAGACAGCATGGTTTTGCGACGTTTCTGAAGAAGGTTGATAGCACGAGAGACACGTAAAGGTCGAAAGATGAAGAGCGCATGGGACATGTGTGTAATACTATGGAGACAGTGTATCGTATACCTTGTATGTGGGAGAGACCAGGAAAAGCGTGTGAAATAGAGAAGACCAGCACAGGGCGAATGTGAGGAATGGTGCCGAGAACAACAGCAACGCAGTCTCCTGCAATACTACACGACACAAGATTAACTAGGAGGGAATAATTGGCCACCCTTGCCTTCGCGTCCTTATTTTGCAGTGTCAGTAATGGACGCGAATGTTAAAAGCCACATTTTTGCATATTTTGTTGTTGTTTCTGTCATGCAGGAAAATTTTGGATGAGTATGGAATGCAGTCTATGACACCACTTTGTGATGTTTATCTTAAGTTTTTCAAGAATTTCGCTGGAATTTGTACAGTGAAATCTAGGTCTAGGTGCAGTAGTCCAGATAAGGACGAATAAAGATGTATCCTTTTCCCGCAACAGCAGCCGTGAACTGTTGCTGGAATTTAAGTTTGCTGACAGCATCTGCATCATTCGTGGAAGTAGCAAACTTGTATATAGCCGTTATTGAGTCCAGTGTAAAGAACAAATTTTCGAAATACTGAAAGGCATGGGATTCTGGTTGCCTATTGAACAGCAGAGCTGAGATCCGACTGCAGTTGTAAATGATCAGTGACAGGCTGTACAGTCCGTTAAATATTAAAGTCATCTACAAAAAGGAGACAGACTGGTGGATGAAAATGTTGAAAAGGGTTGGGTCTAGGGTGTTGCCTTGAGGATCTGAAGATGAAACTCTGTACCAGCCAGAGGAAGTGCCTTGAAATGGACACTTTGAACAACGATCGCAAAGAAAACTTTCTATTCTAGCCAAGAAATCGGAAATGGAGGAAGGGCAAGTTTGTACAGTTTGCTAAGAAGGACGGAGTGATGACAATATCGAAAGTTTTTTTAATTAACCAAGGTAAACAACATCACGGGAAAGGCCCTGATCAGTTGCAGCAGTGCAGTGATCGGCGTGCAATGATCAGGTGAAAGTGTAAATACAGAATTTGCCTTTAACAAAACGACATTGGAAGTTGAATAAATTTTCTGTCATTCAGATGCTTGGTCAAGAAGCCAACTAGGATTTTTTTTATATCGAGATAGAGGTGCAAGGGTCGGGTGATCGTTTCCCTTTTGCGTTCCCCAAGCAAAGCATGAGTCCAGGGTTCAGAGCACTAAACACGACTTTTACTGCTAGTACCTAACGGGATACATGTTGACTCAGCCATTTTGACCGTTGCTATGCCTCCAAGTGACTGCGTTGAGCGCGAAAGTGTTGGGAAAGGCCAGCAGGGTTGAAAATGGTGAGCTGGGGGCAGCTCGCCATTCTCACAAAGGCAAACAGATAGGACAGTAATTTTTCACGGATATGGTGCAACCGTCATTACAATGCTGCAGGTATCAACTAACCTATAACTAGCTATGCACCTGTGCACAGACTACTTCGGTCCAGCTCTACGCTTCCCTTGTGAGTGGTGAATGCAGTTTAAGGTCAGAACGTTGGCTGATAGGTCTCATTCGAGCAACTGCCCGCCTCTGATACTGCCCACATTTTTTGTTTGCGTCTGGAATAAACCTTTGGACTGAATAGCGTGTTTTTGACAGCGTTATACAAGCCTAGAGGTAGTATCTCTAAAACTTGGCGTCCATCACAAGATTCAACCCCACGGACCATGGCCCAGGAGAACGTTCAAGATCCATTTACTGGTATTGTCACGCAGCCATAGTCTGCTTATTTTTTGGATGTTGAACAGTGGGTTTTAGCCAGGCCAACAGCATTGAAGAAGCTTTCAAACATGTGAGTATGAAACGAGAATAGTAAATACTGAACGATATTGTAGGTCAGCCCCATAATGAAACGGAAAGATTTGATTAGTTGTGTGTTTATTCTTCAGTTAGGAATTGGGCTAAATGAGGTCAAAATGTATTTAAAATCGTTGCCCACAGCCTGAGCATGTATTTCTGTAAAGCCCTTAGGCTATTTCATCTTGGTAACTAAGAAGTGTGCTGGTCTTGGCTCACATTTGAGTAGGATCAGTGTGTATGTACCTGTGATCTTATTAAACCCCTGCATTTAATCATTCATTGGCTCATGTCTCCTAATTGACGATGTCCACATATTCGGACACAGGTGGACGTGACAATTTTGGCTCCAGAAGCAGGTTGAAAATTTGAAGGCCATCACTGACAAGCCACAGTACCAATAAGACCACCTCCCAAAAGTTGCAAAACCACTGAGAAATCATAATCTCTCATAAGCAAGGAAGACAGCATTCTTCTCATGGGCCAACAACGGACAAGGGGGAGGCTTAAGCGACAGCGGATTCAACCTCTACGGACGGTCAAGATCAAGACGCCATCTCGCAGTCTCCCAAGTCAAGAGGGAACAAATGGGCAAATAAATAGTACTTTAATTGGAAGCTGGGTCATTTTGCTAAAGGCTGTCCGAACCCGAAGAAGGAGAAACCTTCACTCAAAAGTGAAGGTCCACTGACAACATAATTATAGCTACCCGTACATTCTCGGAACACACACATCCGCTGAAAAGATCTTCGCTGCTCTAAACAGTCATGA
This sequence comes from Lithobius niger, assembly GCA_023313725.1. Classification (NCBI taxonomy): domain Eukaryota; kingdom Metazoa; phylum Arthropoda; class Chilopoda; order Lithobiomorpha; family Lithobiidae; genus Lithobius; species Lithobius niger. The sequence continues at coordinate 26,517 of JAHWFP010271322.1, forward strand.
TTTCGCTTTGAGAAGAAGCAACTGTTATTTCTCCGAGCCGAAAGTGTCAGTCCTCGTGCTCAGGGTATCAGCGAGAGGTCTGGCTCTCACCAGGGAACACTGGTTCACTAGGGAACAATCTTTGCCCCAAATCAAAGAAGAAGGTGAAGGAGTTCTTGGGCATTGCCACCTTCTTCAGGAAGTGCATCAGGGCTTTGCAGAGACCGCAGCCTCGCTCTACCAACTACTTAAGAGGGATAAATACAGTATATCCAATGGACGGAGATCCATGAGGAATCTTTCAACGCTTTGAAAGAGAAGTTGCTAAACTCTAAAGCACTGAGGATGCCTGATTTTGAGATGGAGTTCGTCATCTAGTCAGATGCCTCGGAGCGATGACCTTGCAGCAGCGCGAAGACAAGAGGACGGTCATCAAGTTCTTCAGCAGAACCCTTAAAGACAACGAGAGGCCTGACCACTTATCAGAAATAGGCACTGATTGTAGACAAGTGGAGGCATTACATGGAAGGAGCACACTGCACTCTTATAGCGGATGAGACGCTGAAGTGGGTACTCTCTAACAAAAACTCTTTGGAACGCACTGTGCGCTGAGCTGTCTGACTGCAAATATTTAACTTCACGGTGGTACACCAGTCCGCAAACAAAATGTCATCGCTGATGCATTGTCACGAAATCCCAATTCTGACGTGCATTTCTCCAAACGCTCCCCAGAATACCATTCATGGACACCCTAACAGACTCTCCAAAGTGCTACCTTCGTGATGACCCAGTTGTCGAATTTCGAGACAAGTACCAACTCCTTGAGGAGCAGAGGTAAGATCTGGAAATTGTCAGTACTGTACATCGAACTAAGCAAGGAAGCTGGTACGGATAATGCAAACTTCATATTTAGAGTGCTGGACAAGTAAGCCTTTGATGCCGAAGGGTTACTCGACTGTAAGGATCCGACTGTCCAGGACAGAGGCTGGATCGACGGACACTATCACCTTTATGAGCCAAAGTCTCTTTGACATACCTCCTTACATGGTTGCCACGATCATTGCCAAGCTGGTCATCTAGGGATTTGCAAGACCTGCCCGTGGCTACGGCAGATTGCCTATTGGCCAAGACTGTTTTCTGACAGTGAATTATGTGCGATCGGGCGCTGTCTGTCAAACTGTGAAAGTGGTTCAAACTAAGAAGGCAGGAGTATGACGTCGCAGCAGCACGAAGACAAGAGGACGGTCATCAAGTTTTTCAGCAGAACCCATGAAGACAACAAGAGCCTGGACCACATATCAGAAAGAGGCACTGGCTGCCATAGTGGTGGTAGAGACGTGGAGGCATTAAATGGAAGGAGCACATTTCACGCTTATAACTGATGAGATGCTGAAGTGGGTGCTCTCTAACAAAAAGATGTAGGGAAGCACTGAGCGCTGAGCTATCTGGCTGCAAATATTTGACTTACTGTGATACATCGGGCCGGCAAGCAAAATGCCATTGCTGATGCCTTGTCCCGAAATCCTCCTTCCGACATGCATTTTCTTCAGACGCTCCCAAGAATACCATTCATGGACACCATAACAGTCTCTCCAAAGCTCTACCTTCATGATGACCCAGTTGTTGAATTTCGAGACAAGTACCAACTCCTTGAGGAGCAGAGGAAAGATCTGGAAATTGCCAATACTGACAAGCTCTTGTCAAACTAAGCAAGGCAGCTTGTAAGGATAAAGCAAACTTCATGATTAGAGTGCTGGACAAGTACACCTTTGATGCCGAAGGATTACTGTAAGGATCCAACTGTCCAGGGCAGAGGCAGGATCGACGGACACTATCACCTCTATGTGCCAAAGTCTCTTCTACATACCTCCTTACACGGTTGCCACGATCATTGCCAAGTTGGTCATCTAGGGATTCACAAGACCCTCGCGTGGCTACAGAACATTGCCTATTGGCCGAGACTATTTTCTGATACAGTGAAGTATGTGCGATCGTGCGCTGTCTATCAAATTGTGAAAGTGGTTCAAACTAAGAAGGCAGGAAATCTGCAACCTGTAATACCAAGCTTTCCTATTATATGCACATGATTGGATTGACTTCGTTGGTCCACTTCCTGAGACTTACGCCAGGAATAAGTACATCTTTTGTATGATGTTCTATTATACTAAGTTTGGTTTGCTGTTACCAAGATTTTGCAGGCTGGGGTGGCTAACACTGGTCCTCCAAACTACATGTCAAACAATGGTGCATCCTTGAGAAGATGTTTGAGGCAATGCTGCTGGTATCAGAAGTCCATTACAAGAGTACTATGGCCTGCCACCCACAAGCAAACGGGACAAAATGTTTCAACCAAACCATGAAAGCTTTTTTGTGAGTGTTCTCCCGTGAGAGCCAGAATCGCTACAGTTTGCGATGAGGACAACCCCACATGCAAGCACTGGTGAAGCCTCATACTACCTTTGGCATGGAAGGGATTCAAGGAAGCCTTTGTGAAGCTTAAGCATTTTGGCAAACTAAATTAATCTCCCTGTGAAGGAATACGCTGAACAGAACGACGAAGCCTTGGAGAACCTACTCACAACCTGATCTGAGCACATCTGGCGGAGGCGGCCAGGAATACCAAGCGAACATATGACAAAAAGCACAGATCAGTGACCTTTTAAGAATGCCAACTAGTAAAGATTAAGAACCATGCTCGCTCGAATGCACAAACAGGGTTTAGAATGAAGCTAGCTATGAAATACAAAGCTCCCTACAGATTCATTTGCAAGAAGTAACTGGTAACTTTCCAGGTGATGGCAACAAATGCTCCAACAGACATTCGGAGACTGTGAACATAGCTGTCATTGAACTCTATTTCCATCCTCAAACCATGGACAGTTATGGGACCAAAGAAGACTACAGTGTGAGCATGGCAAGGGCTGAAGAGGACGAAGGAGCACCCGATAGGTTGGAGGACCGAGAAGTTATGGCAGATGGGTTCACGGGAACTACTGATGCTCGCAAGGAACTTAAAGGGACACTGTGCCGAAGAAGACCATGAGAGTGGTTCAGGTGAAGGCAGCGATCTGGAAGACGGCCATGATGATGACCAGAATCCAGGGCCATAAACCTTGGTTGGAAACCGTCGCAGGAGACAAATCAATCCACCAGCTTCTTGGACGAATATGAGTATGTGTGGCTACCCAGGGACATGCCACTACCCTTCAGCGATGTATGTGTCTATGAGTGGTCAGACACACTGTACTTTTAAGCTGTGGACATAGTAAATTCTGTGGAGACGGCTGTGTTGTGGGATCTGCTTCAATGCCTGCCAAGCTAGTCATTTCCCTTGTGAAAGATGTCGTGGAGTGACCATTTTGGAGAAACTTAGAATTGGTGTAGCTTCCGAGCGATGGGGAGACACTGACCTTTGTGCGTTGCCTATCATATGAGTGGATGGGACAGGGGCATAGCTGTGTTCCGAATTACTGGCTGTCTCACTGTTTACCTTCTTGTGTCGAACCTGCAAGCTGCATTTCGGTTGAATCCACTGATGAATGCACGAATCCGGTTTCATTGTGTGTGTATTGTGGTGGTGTGGTTGCAAAGCAGTTGTTGCTAGCCTGTATGTGAACACCGCGGTGTCTTGGAGGTTCATGCAAGTGTGCAAACTTAATTTGTGTAGCAAAGTGAGTGGGCTATGTCGTGCTTGGACAGTGAGTGTGTGATGTCAGTGATTGATGGGACTCAGTCGGCACTGATGTATGGAGTGTGTGGTTGAACTTTGAATTTCTAGACTTCGAATTGTTCGCATATTTTATTCGCATTTACTCGCACAAATATTTGTGTTTTCAGTTTTGAAAGTTTGCATGCAAGTGCTGGATTTAGAAAACCTCCGATTGTAAATTACGCGGCCCGAACCATTCAGTGGGGGAGCTTGTCATGGTTGCCTTCCCCAAGGCAGCTACCATGACACCAAATTCTTGATGATAGTTATCTGGCCTTTCCTGCATTGCTCACAGCCAGAGCGTGAATCTCTGTAAAGCCCCTAAGGCTATCTCCTCTTGGAAACTAAGAAGTGTGCTGGTCTTGGCTCACATCTGAGCAGGATCAGAGTGTGTGCACCTGTGATCTTATTAAACCCCTGCATTTAATCATTTATCTCCTTACTCGGCTAATTGACCATATTCACACATCCGACACAGGTGGCTGTGACACCACTTCCTGGTTGTAGCTCCGGGAAATCAAGAAGGTTTCCACTGATGCCATGATTACGTTTTCTGAGAAGAAGAATGTGGGTAACAGTGTTAAAAGCTTTTTTAGATAACAAGGAGAATGATGCCACAGGGGCTATGGTTGTCAGCTGCGTTGGACAAGTAGCCAAACTACTCAAGGAGGTTGCTTTGAAAAGAAACCCTGCATGGAAACCATGTTGCCTCCTAGTGATACAATTACAGTCACAGTACTTGTAAAGCTGAATTTTCACAAACTTTTCAAGCATATTTGCCATCTGAGAAGTAAGGCTGTTGGGTGATAATCTTTTGAGCTTTGGTGGTCGCCAGCCTTGAAGATGAGGACAATGTTGGCATTTTTCCAGTCTTTAGGAATGACTGCTTCATGAAATGACTCCTGGAAAACAATGGTAACAGGAGTTAAGCCAGTGGCAGAATAAACTTTGAGCATGGCACAGTGAATACCATCTAGACCATGGGCTTTACAGGGGTCGGATCCCTGCAGTAGATGGCACACAGTGCGCTAACTGATATTGATAGTGGAGAGAACTTTAGTTTGCACAAGAACACTAGGCAAGTGTGTGGGTCCAGCGTTGCTTAAAACGGAACTGAAGTATTGAGGATTACTAAACAAACGACCAATGTAGCAGTCGGTTATAATTGTTGGAGGAACAGGAGTAAAGGTAAGACTTGGACATAGAATGACAACCTGACATCCATGTGCACTGTATACTGCTTACGAGCCTTTCTGAAGGTTTCTCTCGGAATCCGAGATTGTGCAACTTGACTGCTTATCAACATGAGATGAGCTCGTAGAAAGCGTAAAGAGCCGAAATTAATGGTTTAAACTAGTGCTCCAACAGGAGGACGTCAGATGGTGTTTTTCAATTTATTTCTTCATTAAAGGCTAGTTACTGTGTTGCCATTTAGACAAAAAAAAAATGGGTATGTTTCATAATCTAGCCAAGACTCAAATCCGGGTTTTCTAATTACATGCTGATTGCTCAGATACTGTCCTGGTAGCTCGAAGGACAAAGGAGTCACAGTTAGAATGTCCTGGTAGCTCAAAGGTTAGAGTAGTGGGGGTTAGCGTGTCGTGAGCTCAGAGGTTAAAGTAGTTGACTTGTAGTCGGAAGACCAGGGTTCGCGTTCCAATGAGGCCAGCCATGTTCTAGGCTATAGTACGCTCTACGCTTCGTTTGCTGGCACGTGATCTGGTGTGTCTAAGTCTCAGCCATGCTGGAAACCTAAGACAGTTGATACCAACACTAGGAGAGTTCTGGGATCCATGAAAATGTCAAGTGAAATAAATCATAGCTTTTGCGGTAGTAATCAACTCCTGCTACGAATGGCGTTAAATTGTTTATCTGTCTTGTAACTGTAGCTAGCATAGTCGTGTCTCTCAGCACCTTCGTAAAGCACCGAACAGAACCCACCACTGTTAGAGACAGTTTGGCTCCAAACTTGACGTCGCGCGTGCGCAGTGATATTGCGTCAGCCATTCAGTACCTTCCTAAACTACAATACAGCTCAACAAGCTCAGCAGAGTATGCGATACGTCATACCTTCACTGCAACCAGACCTGGCTAATGGATGTGACTTGGATTGGTTAATAGATGAGACCAGGCGAGAGCAATGCCAAATTGCGAACCATCTCAGGGAGGTGGTTTGCTGGGGTGGAGGTCTGAGCATGTGCGACGTAACAGTTTTGACGAAACAGACTCATCACTGACGATGTTGACGTCAATCAGGCCTCATCAACACGGATATTAGCAGGGAATGAGCCAAACCAGGAACAAATGTTCATTTGTTCCTGGCCAAACTGTCACCAACAGTGGTGCATTTGGTTCGTTCTGTTTGGTCGTTCAGGAAGGTACCGTATGGTTGGTAGCTCGATTGGTACCCTGCACGGTCCCTCTGCGGTCAGTACTCATGGCTGGCGTAAAAGAAGTTTGGGGGACGTTCAAGTATTACGTCATCAGGAAGGGAGGGGGGTCGCCTGCTGGTGATGATTGTTGGACAGGGGGTAGGAAGTTGATGACGTAGGCACCGTTGTCCCAGGAAAGGGTGGAAAAGCGCAAAAAAAAGTCCTTAGAAAAACACAGGGAAATACAGGGAAAACACACCCTCTTAGGAGGGAAGGGGGGGCAAGTTAGAAATGACGTAATACTGGAGGAAGGGAAGTTGAGCAATTGATGACGACGCGGGCGGGGGGGCAAAAACGGCCAATCTCTTGATGACATAATACTTGAGTGGCCCCTTGCCGAAGAAACAATCATCCACCCCAAAATGGCAGCTTTCAATTTCCAGCAACCAATATGCTTCACAGCTACTACGTGCCATCCTCTTTTTTTTTTTTAGGCTTAATTGCAATCGTTTTGCCAAGTTCAGTAAGAATTATTTTTTTTAATTTATTCACTTGAGCGATTCTAGACGTACTAAGTAAATTTACTAACTCAATGGCCTAGATCCTCCTCCAAGGGCTTCCTCTGCCGCTGGCTTTCATCTCAAGCGGCTTTGTACACCTACCGCCCTCTGGAGAAGCGGCGGAACTAAATCCCTACAGCGCTTTATGACGTACTTACACGTGTAATGCTGTTAAAAAAAATTGTAGTTACAGTAAGACATTGAAAAAGTAAAAATATAATACATTTCGTCGTTTTATTAAATTAACGTGAATAATAGATCGTCCGTAGTCGCTAAAGTATTAATCAATTTTTGTGAATGATCTAGTTGAGTCAGTGCACACTGCACATTGAAGCAAGCGCTCATGGCTGCCATTTTGCAGTGGGCAAGTGTTTCGACTTGAATACCGGCAGAAATTGGAAAGATAAACCGCCTTTACGGCCTTTAGTGGAAAGTGTAAGTATGGATATATATTTGGGATCGATATTGAATACGGATGCGCGTAGGTTTGACAGCCGTTGAATCGAAATTATGCGGCAGTGGGTCGTGTCCAACGTCGCGTTGAAACCGATTTGTGGCAGCGAGCTTGCCGGAAATTCGTGATTATTGGCTGTCAATAATATTAAATACACGTTAGATTGTGTTAAAAAGGAGGGGTGGGACCCTAAATATAGTACGTGCATTCCGAATATTTCCTATGACGCGTACAATGGAAAATATGGGTAATCCAAAGTGGTGGAAGGGGGAGGGGCTGGGCATTGGTGCGCAGGTTTTGAGTTTACCTGCCAAATCACATGCCAATACGTAAAATTTGTTAATTTTGTGTTTGTTTGTCGCAGTGTGAAGGTTAACTTGGGTAATTTGTGCTAAAAATAGCATTGTTTTGCGATTAAGATAATAGTGTGTCCGGATCGACTTAACTGTAATTCCCGTCATCAGTTGATTTAGGGGGCGTTCACAGCTTTGATACTACTAATCCCCTATTGATAACGCAGCGAGGTACAGTGCCAAGCACGACCGGTTTAGCCTAGAACGTAAATATTAATAGCAGCTCTCTAATTAGGATCTGTCGAGTAGTGTGTGTGTGTATTGTAAAACTAAGAGAGTCACTGCCTATTTTAATGATGTAAAATTTAAGTTATTGGCCCTTTAAGGGGGAGTGTTGGGAGGGGGGTGGTTTGGGGTCCTTCAAAGAGCCTGGAATAGTTGACATTTTCTGGGCTTGGATGTTCGTGTTCGTGAACATTTCTTTTTTAATCTTAAGGTTCTGCTTAGAGAACCTTTCTTTAAATCTCTGACTTCCGCCTTGGTTTTTTTTTTTTGGGGGGGGGGGGGCAGTAGTGGCGCCACCCAGTTCAAGATAGGGGGAGGCACTGATTCCCCGACAGGGGGGCAAAGAAAATGAACATTTTTTGTTTATATTTGTACTACTTTAGCAGGGGCCCGGCGAAACCAGTTAGGCGGTGTGGTGGAGCGCTGTAAGCTCCCCCAGCGGGGTCCGCCCCGGAAGCTGAAGCATTTTATGCTATTTTGGGCTTTCTGAGACACGTTTGCACCACATTGTTAAGCAAATCATGGATGTTTTTCGTAAACATTCTTTAGCATGAGAGGTCATAAAAACCTAATTGTCACCAAAATTCTGGTTTTTTTTCACATTTTATTTACAAATTAAATTTACTGATGAATTAATTTTTTTTAATATTATTAAATTAACGTTAACACTGAATTTAGGTTTGAAAAATATTTAACCATAGCAAGAACACGCAGTTGGCCGTCATTCGTGTTGTGTGTCGGGCTTTTAAAATCCGGCCTTCTCCTTTTAGAAATAACTGGTAAGATATTGGCATCCCAAACGTGTCTCATAACTAAGATGCCTGTCAAATCATGCCGTCTAACGTAGCATATCAATTTTCAGTTTAGTCACTTACTGTACACGATTTTCGCTCAGTTCATTGGTATCACGAATTCAAATGACGAAAACTTAACTAGAATCCTTAACAACTTTATATTTGTACATATTTATTTCTGCATTAACTACGACAGCTCTTAAATATGGAGGTAATGAGGACTCCTGCAGCAAGACGGCAAACTCTATTTTGAGCTTTTCCTCCCCAAATTTTTACGAATTATAAATCGCCGTGTGGACTCAAGTCTTCCGGCTGTTCCCCGACGACAATCTGTTACTCCCCGACAGCGGGGCACCCGGGCAAGGCTTCCCCGATGGGGGGGGGTTATCTCCCCCCCACCCCGTGGTGCCACCAGGGGGGGGTTATTGGCAAAGCATAGTGCC
>JAHWFP010271322.1:35505-48738 GCA_023313725.1 Lithobius niger
GGGGGGGGGGCAAAAAAAAACTTTCGATGGTTTCTGAGGGCCGGTCGAGCCTTTGCCCCAAAAATGGTACCTGGAAAAGTTATTCAGCTAGTCAAATGAGTTAATTCTAGCACAACGAGATACGGCTGAGCGGGGTTGCTATTCTTTCCATAAGCCACGTGCTCCGTGTTAGAAACTGCTGCAATGTGCGACATACGTCGCAGAAAATTCCGGGCGGCCGCAGAAAATAATCGCGGTCAACTTTTTTTTATAAGCCGCCTTTTTTAGATATATGCGGAAACGACGATAATTTTGCTAAATATTGACAGATTTTGACGTTCAAATACACCATATTAGCCCTTTTTTCGCCAGCTTTCCAATGGTGCAAACCGCAAGTCACTAGCTCCACCCGTTCTGAAGTTATTTATAAAAAAAAAAAAACCATTTAACGTACATTTTTAAACAAATGTGGCTTGCAATATACCCTGTGTTCGTGAAGTTTCTTATTTCTAAATAAAAACTCGGTTTTAGCGTCTGAAGCAATACATGAAACACATGGGATCTGTGATTTGGAATATTTGTAGAAAAGACTTGGAGGCGGGAGGGGGGGAGTTCACCTGATGGTACTTTGAAAGTGTGGGCACGTCTGATATGTGAAGTTTTGTGAAACGGAGTGGCCCTCCTGCAGGGTATAGGATTACAAAGAAATTAAAAAAATCAATTTTAATTGCCATGTACGGTACTTATTTCTACAAGCATTTTAAAGATGTTACTGTGGATAATGTAATGGGAAAAAAAGTTATAGAAAGGTTTTTAATGATTTTGATGCTTTGCCCTACTTAAAAAAAAAAGTTAAAAATTGTCACTTCAAAGAGCTTGTTTCCTTCAAAAATTCGAACACCGTAAAAAATTAACCCGGCAGAAAAATGTTTAGGTTACAAAGCTGCGTCGTAGATGCTGTGGAACATTATGGGGCCACTTGTAATATAGCTAACTTTTATGTCTGGACTCCTTTTCCTTTGTGCACGAGTTCGTTGTACCAGGCAAGTGACACTGAACAGCTTTTATAGCTTTCCGTAGCATTCCATCTTCATTAGTGCCTGAAAGTGCCTTTCTCAAAAAAAAAAAAATAAAAATCGGCAAGCGGTTTATACAGTGGCATAAAAATGACATCACAAAATTACTTTATATGGCCACCAGGGACGGCGCTTGGTTTGTATTTGTACCCAGGCACTGGCTGGGCACGCCTATAATACCTCAGACACTGATCTAGGAATTTATGGTGGGGGGGGGCCGTCGGCAAGACGACTTGTCGTCCAGCCGATGGTGGTCCATTTTCCCGCTATAGTGCCGTGATATGCTTTACCCTGCACTCTTTTTCTCGCTGTTAAGTGAAGCTAAGCATAATATTTTTGGGAGAGGGAGCACATTTTTTGTGTTCATGTAAGTTTTTCGTATCTTTAAATTAGCAGGGCTCGAAATGTCTAGAAAAAAGTGTGTAGCATAATTGCGATGCAAATAAAAATTTGCGTAGCAATCGCAAACTAATGGTTAGCAGTTTTCACGAAGCATAATTATTTTTCTTAGCAGGCAAAAGTGCGCTTTCGTTTTAATTGATGGTCCAGCTAGAACAAGAGAATGCGATTGAGTGACGTATAAACTGTATCATTTTTTTTTAAAACCCAAATATTCTGATGCTTTATGTTACGATTGTGTATCGTTCAATTTCATTCTTTACACATGGTATAAAAATAGACGAACTTCTGTAAGAATTTTACGGAACACAATGATTGTTTTATTATAAAAGGGCTAGGACTACTGCAATCAGGATTTTTTAACTTAGTTATGCAGTTCTTTTGCCGTGATGTTGCGTTGCAAAACTGCTACGCAAATTTCAATTTTGCATCGCTGGTGTCTAAAATTGTAGTGCAAACTGCGATGCGATACCGCTCATTTCGAGCCCTGTGTGATTATAAGATCTTATCCTTATGTATGAAGTACGTAATGTATAATAATGTTCATGGAACATACATTAGATACCTCTAAAGTAGGAAAGTGGCGGTCCTCCAACCCCCACTCCTTGGTGGGTTAGATCCGCCACTGACCCTGGTTACTAAGTAAGAATACGGTCATGAAACCCCTTTCACGGATTAAATTAGCACTTTATCACTCTTCCATGCCAATTATTTGAAATTAATAAGTATGCACTGATGTATAAATAAAATGTTGTTTGTAAATGTCATTGAATATTTAAACGAAGCTCTTACCAGCTACAACAATGTTTCTGTAGTCCGTGCTGTGCACGCAGCGGACGGCTGACAACCTTTTTAACAACTGATAATTTTTTTTTACCAGGGCACGGACCCGGGCACGTGCCTGGGTAGGCCCGGATCTGACGCCGCCCCTGACGGCCACCACAGTAGAAAAGCACAAAATGTTGTTTAAATTTTTGGAGAAACCGTTCACCTTCCTTAGAAAAATGGTCGCCAGAAGGGAAGGATGAACGGTTTCACCTAAAATTTAAAGAACGTTTTGTGTAGTTCTACTGCGGTGGTATTGTGTAATTTTTTGATGATGAATTTTAACAATTTTTGCATACATGGCTTATGTTCTCTATTTCGGCCTGGTCTGAATACAGTGGGCGAAGTAGTTAGTCTGCCAAAAAACAGTTCTTTATACAGACATAGAAAGTTCCTTTTCAGCAAACTGCTGGTGAAGTAATTACAGAATTCCTCACAGAGAATGTGAAAATTGACAAACCTGTATCCACATTTCGACAGGTGTGCAGAATATCTAGAACGCTAGAACGAGGTTCGCGGGAAATTTCAGAGAACTGTGGAAATTCACTAAAAAATGGCTTGCCTACATGGTGAAAGGCTACGGAAATTTGTAAAATCTGTAGTAACATTTTGTGGGAAATTTTGTCCAGCAGGAATTTTATGCACCCCTGCATTTCAATGATACGAGTTCATGACTAGGCTACGTGCATTCTGATTGTGGAATAAACCACAGTACAGTACTAATATTATAGAACAAGGTAGCTTGATGGTAGCAGGGCTGTCTCATGTCACTGGTTCGAGCCCGACCTCAGACATCCTAGCCATTTTGGGGAGGGGGGGGGGTTTGCCCTGTGGTGCCTCATGATCATATCAATTGTGGCACGTAAAAAATCATCTTATTCTTATAGATTGACATCACTGTCGTTTTACTTTGGTTTTAGGGAAAATACTCAATAAGGATACGCCAAACCAAAAAGTTTGTAACAGTCAATTGCAGGCAAATTTTCTGCAGCCAATTTTCTGGCATATTCTTCAGGCCAAGCCCACAGTTCTGGACGCAACAACAAACGTCAACAGAAAAAAAATTGAGTTAGGCGCTTTTCTCAGTGGAACTTGCCTCGTATATTGCAATACTAGTTGTTGGAGGAGGTACTCTCTTCTCGTGTTGTTGTTAGGAATGGTGTCCACTGGATTTCGAGTTGGTGTACTCGGTCTAAGGTGGCAAACTAAAAAAAAAGCTTAGAAATTTTCGATTGTAATAAGAATAGTCCCACTTTTCCTTCTGGCAACCGGCTAGGTGCGCGACAAACCTCCAAAGTGTGCGAAAACTTATGTTTTATAGTGGTCAGTGAAAACTAATTTTAATTGTCGTAAATAGTTCTGGTTTTCCTTTTTTGTCTAATGAATTCAGTGATTTCTTGGGCAATACAATGTTTTACGGTACGAAAACACCTTTATAAAGCTGGAAGAGGGTTTTTTTGTATGTCGAACTATTCTTTGCGCAGAGGTTAGTGAGCGCATTGGTTCTTGATACAGAGGTGTTTTTACCATGTGAACAGAATCGATGGCCAACCAAATAGTTTAAATTGTTCTTTGTAGGCTACGGAGAAATTCTTCATTTGGACGTTAGGCTATCTATATTGAGAGCGAATTAAAAATGCAGCCTGCGTGATTTCGACATTAGGAACAATCCCCAGGGTTCATACGGATCCTTGAAAACCTGGAATTTAAAAATAAAATTCCAGGCCTGAAAAGGTCCTTGAAAAAACTCAAAATATTCCTGAAGTCGTGGAATACTATAGGCTAGTCCTGGAAACTACCATAACAGAAAATCGTGTTTCTGTTTTCGTTGTCATACATCAGCATACAACGTACATTTAAACATAAAAAATTACGGAAAGAAAAACTAATTGTAATGCCAGTGGTAGTGTGTTTCATCAGTGTCATGTAAAGGAACAAAATCTGTTAAATCTTGCCACGGTGTGGATAAGATTTCATATTTAACAAATGTACCTTGCCTTCTACTTGTCTCATTTTCTCGTAATTACTAATTTCTGACCCCTTGGATTCTCGTGACCAGTCCTTGAAATATCCTGGTAAAGTCCTGGAATTTTAAAGTTAGTCAGAATACGAACCCTGAACCCCCCAAACATGAAAAAAGAACTGAAAAACCTTTATCTTCCCACGTTACTATGCAATTAGCATGTACACAACTAATGCACGACATCTTCAAAAAGAAACTGTAGCACTCATTACACTTTGAATATTTAAATTAACATTGCTTAAAGGTAAGTGTGAAATACAGAAAAAAAGTCAAACGACTGCAATTGAAGAATGACTAGCTTGGCAGGTTTTCTTTTTGCTACTATCAAAAGTGGGAATCCCATTGATCCATTACGCTCATCAGGCCCAGTATTGTGGCGATCGGTGCCAAATTTTTAGTCACCAATTGCCTCTGGTTTAATCGTAGGTTGGCTAGTGACCGGTGCCAATTTTGCCCTACACCGTCCTTGTTTCCCTGTATGAGTGGACTTGATCAGCAAACTTCACTGCTAGGGTTTCCCCTCATAAAGCTTTTCAAATTGTTGGACGCATGGCGATGGTCGGGCAGGAATGTTGGTCTGCTGTGGTCGGACAGGAATGCAAGTTGGAACACGGAACATAAACTGCAAGCACAGTACTTACTGGCACCTTTCATGTATTACATTGTTGGTTAAAAATGCTCTCTGCGTTAATGTTGACACCCTAACAAGCACAAAACCGGACTGGCTGCAAGTCTGTCTAGAAACTCTATGGGTGAGAACAGCTTGATTTCAACTTGACACCCTACCAAGTTTCAAGTTGATTCTGCTAGTTGTTTGGGAGAAAACTCTTATTTATATAAAGCACCCGCAGAACACTCATGTTTTTCACAATGGCCTCTGAGAAGTTGGAGGAATTTTCTATTACCTGGATTTTTCAGGATTAGTAGTGCAGTTGCCGAGTCGTAATTTTCTTAACTTGTCACTAGCCAAACACTTTTAGTCGCCATGTCATTATACCCCATAAAACAAAAGCTGATTCAATCTGATAATCATTGCATTCCTTAACCCTCAATATTTCTTATAAATTGTGGTATATTCATACAACCTTGTGCATAGGTTCCAAACACTTTTTTTAATGAGTTCTCTATCACAGTAGCATTTTACCTTAACTTCTAAACGGAGAAGCTTGAGATTTGGACCATTGGAAAGCTGACAGAAAAATCTTAGTGTAGGCTTTTAAAGCATTAAAATCCACCGACAAGAAGTGAAAATATTGGTTCAATTTTTCCTTGTTGATACCAGACTACTGCCCAAACAGGGGCCAAAAAAAATAGTTTAATAGCCAACGTACCCAATTGGCAAGTAGCCTGTGGTTCGGTCTTGTTTATCCCAATATACTAGCCAAATTGGCTGCTAGGAAAGTATTTTAATCGCCAATTTGCTCAATTTAATCACCAGTTACTGAGTGGCCGGTGGATTTCCGCAAGTAGAATTAGTAGCATATTGTTTTGTAAGCAGAATAGAACATAAGTAGGAGTAGTCCTAATAATCATCATCGAACTAGAAAAATTTGCGTGAGCTCTGTAAGTTGATCACAAGTGCCAAATCCTCGAATTTTGATCAAAAGTTCTGGAATTAGTCCCGGATTTTAAAATTTTAATCTTGTGTAGGCTTCTAGTCTAGGCTGTAGAACTGAATGCTTATTTCTACAAAGCCATCTTATAACTGACCCCTGTGAAAAAGATAGTCTTATTATGTTGAATGGAGTGGTTATATGTATAGTTGAGGTTGTATTAAGCCGAGTCGTGCTTTGATTGAGAATAAAAATTAATTCACAAGAATTTTACTGATGCGGTACTTTGTTTCTTCCCAAGTTGAATTTTCTCCTTTAAAATTTGTGGAAACGTCATTGGCATTTTGAGCTCCACCCCACTACAAACACAATTATTAATCATCCCAACAACACTGCCACCACCATCAAGTTACAGAATACCAACAACCATGAAATAGGAGCCTATGTAAAAATAAGGTTTGGCCACAGAAAAACATCTATGCCAGTGGTTCCCAACCTTTCAAACTGCCATCCTGCTCCCCCCCCCCCTCCCCCCAACACTTTTTTTTTCCGCGACCCCACCCTCCTAAGTAAATTCCTTCACCTGTCGGTTTCACAACTAAGGGGTCTGGGGGAGCGTGATGAGCTCCCCAGCAGGGTCCAGGGCAGAGCCCCGGGAAGCCAATGCTTTTTTTTTTCATTTAAACGACGTCATTTGCTCATAAAAAAAATAGCCCTCGCATTTTATAGAATTATACAATATAGTATAATAGAATATAGTGTGTTAGAATTATGGTTGTTAGAGTGGAGAATTTAGAATTAGATTGTAGAAGAGATAAAAATACTTTACAATTAATTAATTTTATTAATGATTAACTTTCAGGGAAAAAGATTTTAAGATAACGAGATTTTAAAAAAAGTAAAATAATTTTTGTTCCTGCTTATGTATCGCGACTCCCGAGAGGACGCCCGCGACCCCATTTGGGGTCGCGACCCATAGGTTGAAAACCTCTGATCTATGCTATCCATTAATTTTTTTTTCAGTATTCATATAAGCTTTGTCATTTTGCTATAATTTTGCAGAAAAGTTTTACAAATTTTGATGCTGAAATACATTAGGCCTATTTGAATTTTTTTTTTTAGAGCTTTTGAATGGTTGTAATACCGTTTTTACCGGTCATGAGACGAGTAGCATTTTTGGGGATCGTATATACTCCAAAGAAATAAATGGCTTAACTATAATATGGGTACTTTAGCGAGGCTTTCATAAGGATTGGTATTTTAAATGTATTAAGTTTGTATACTAGTAAATCTATCTGATACTGGATTCGAAGCCCAAAATTGTAATAATATTTGGTTTTGGACTGCTTACTAAAGGCTAAGTTCAAAAAATGTTAACTTTTTGCTAAATAATAGAAAAACAAATTGAGCAATTCCGCGAGATTAGCACCATTAGTCAGCTCTCAAAAAAACTTTTCAAAATGGTGTATTCAAACACCAAAATCAGACAAAATTTGACCGAGTTATGGACTTGCACGAGTATACGACGATGCTGCTGTTTTAATTGAAAAAAAATAAAATAAAAATACCGTCTTATATTCGGAGAAACACGGTATTTTCAACATGACAAGTTGGAAAAAACCGTTATCAGAAGTACTTTGAAAATCGTCATTAACGCCCGTACACCGTTCAAAACCCATTTTCTCACACTTTCAAAACGAAGATATTACTAATATCTTGCAAATTTTCGACTGAAATACTTCGGGCTTCTTAGGCACACCTAAGATGTTGACTTTTCTTCTACGACATTACTGGTGTTTTGAACTTGGCAAACACTGTGGCCTCTGGTATTTCCAATGTTTCGTTCTTGCTTGTTCATAAGTTTTCAGCCACTTGCGCTTTAACAGGAAATCAAGTTCTTTGCCTTTTAGATGTACAATTGGGTTTGACGGCCGTCATGAACGTCCAGGAGTAGTCAAACCCAAATGTAGTACATCTAATATGCAGAGAATGTGATTCCCTGCTCCAGCACAAATGGTTGAAACCGAACGAATAACACAAGCAAGAAGGAAGCATTGAAAATACCGGAGGCCACAATGTTTGCCAAGTTCAAAAAATCAATAATGTCGTAGAAGAAAAGCCAACATCTTAGGTGTGCCTGAAATGTCGAAAAATTAGCAAGGTATTAGTGGTATCTTCTTCGGTTTGAACATTACTTACTATTCGATTTCGATTTTATTAAGTTGTCAAAATCGATTCGAATCCGTCCAAATCAAAATCGAGATTAATGAGATTCCCAACGATTAAAGGGATATACCTCCCAGCGCCAATTTTCTCGACCCTCTACATCAAGTACGTCCCCGAAGGTCTATGTACTTACCGTTAGTCAATCCCTTGGTAAAAATCCGTTTTAAAATGTGGCGTCCAGGAGATTTTCTGTTGAATATTGGAGAACTTTATTTACGCTCTTCCAGAACGTATATGATCCTTTGCGCACCTACAATGACCTTGAAGTTTTAGTCTGTGTGTACGCAGTACTAATTTTAATCATTTGCTAGCAATTACTATGAGATCAAAAATCTAAAATAATTATGCAGTAAAAATTAAAATTAATTATTCCAATACAGTTAAACCCTGTTAGAACAATAAACCTGTTATAACAATGTTGGTTTTGAGGCTCTTCAAGCAACAATGCATGCAAAACTGATTGTTTGTAGTTATAAACCTGATATAACATTTTGTTTGCGAACTCCCATAGACTATCGTTATAAAGAGGTTTCACTGTAGATTGCCGAAGCAAATTATAAGACACTAGCCTAGAAAATTATAAATTGTAATTTTAAAATGCAAGAATCATTCCGGTTTTTGACGACACAATTAATGCGTTCACGCTGGCTTGTCTATACGGCGCAATGCCAACTGAGACAGTAGCTGCGTTGTTCGCTACAAGGAACGAAGCTACTGTCTCAGTTGACCTTGGCTATGGTAAATGTGCGTATGCGATCGGTGCGTGGCTGTTATAAGGCAGGCCGGATGTTGCTTTAACGAGAATCCCATCGAGTAACGAGATCCTCATGGCTTAACGAGATGAATTACTTTCGATCTTGTGAAATTTTTTCAATAAATAGCCTACAAAAGTTTAACATAAAAACTAGAAACAAGTTAACAAACTTTTTAGTCAAAAATGTGTAATGACTTCATTTTATGGGCAACTATGGGCGGTACCATGTTAATCTTTGCTAGAATAGTGTAGCCATTTGCCCTAAAACATACCCTAAAATTACAACAGTACGACTTAGTTTTAGACTTCAGTCTAAGTTTAACAATCAACCAAGGGACAATAATTTGCCAAACTTGCACAATATATGAAGTTAATTTGACTAAATAAAATCTAAGGTGGTGATATTCAAAAGGGGGTAGGGGAAAGGAGGATGTTTGCTTTCTAACTTTGTGTTACCAAACTGTAGTTTTGCGCAATAAATGAACACGCAATTCAAACGAAAACCGGTAAACGGCGTTAACAGTGGTTTTGCAAAGACATATTAAGTAACAAAATTACACCTAAAACACCATCAGGAAGAACACAGTTCACAGATCTACTTGAATTTTCGGAGAAAGTACCGTACTCCTTCAGAAAATCACGCACAACACGGTGGAAAAATAAGTTCTCACATAAACATTTATAAAGAAAAATTCGACGGCCCACCACACACCGGTACGCACCAGGAGCAAGGTTTGACTTCCTGGTCCCCCCTCTCCCCCACCGACTAGTGCGAAAGATGGACCAGTCGCTGAATCTCAAACATCCATGCAGTCCACATAGTCCCCAGCACATTTGAGGGATCTCACTGGTGTTGAGTATCTGATTCCCTGTAAAGACTGTGAAGCTGTCTATATTGGCGAGATGAAGAGGAGACTTGACGCACATTTTAAGCCCAACCATAAGTCCGTGAGACCTCTGTGAGCCGAGCTATTCGAAGTGCGCGTTGATGAACACGTGGGGGCCACCCGCCGTGGGGAGAAGCTCGGTGGCATAGCCCAACACCACAATAAGAACGAACACTCCATAGCTTTTTAATGAAATCTAACACAAAACATGGCCTCCACCTTCGAGCTTTGGAGTCTTTTTCTATGAAACGCTTCTCCCGACGACGAGTCTCTTATGAACCTCACGGGACCACCTTACAACCGTATTGAGGGCTTGGTGCACCATCAGCTCACAGCCGAGTTTGACAGAAGTGGCGTCTCCTTGGAAGCGCAGATATATAGATCAGTGGTCTGCTCCTTCACGCGCGTCGTTTCGAATTTTTGTTTATAAATGTTATGTGTAAACTTATTTTGCCTCCATGTTACACATGATTTTCTGAAGAAGAACGGTATTTTCTCCGAACATTCAAATAGATCTGTGAACTGTGTTCTTCCTGGTGATTTAGGTGTGATTTTGTTACTTAATACGCAATTCAAAGTTTAGTTCGCAAGTATTGTAGTAATATTAGGAATGTAATTACTGAAACTTGATAATTTTTTCAAAGGCTAGCCCTTATTGATTCGAATTGACAAATAAAATAGTTTAAAATCTTAAAAGAAAAAAAATTGAACTTCAAAATCGAATCGAATCGAACCCAAAATATTAAAACCGCACACCCGTGCAATTAGGTAATGTAATTACCTAATTGCAGGGGTGTGTGGTTTAAATATTTTACGGTACTTAATGTAATAACAATTAAGTAATCTAATCATGGTAGGCTAGCTGGTGGTTGCAAAAATTTACATTTTTGTTTGTCTTGCAAATACGTGCACAAATTGTCGTGAACAAGCAACTATTACTAGCAGAAAAGATTAACTTGGCATCATGGAAAACGACAATTTGTTTCCCGGAATGTTGTGATTGAGGCGGCAAATAAGTCAAAAGTTCCTGTCCCTCACCCCGTTTGTTACAGATTAGCAGGAAATATTCTGTTACTGGGCGCTTGAAATTTTGTGAAATATGTGAAGAATTATAATTTTGATTCCATCCAACCAACTTTGCATGCAGTATTCATAGGTTTTATTATGTTTTCGAATTTAGTCGGCAAATGCAGTAATTAAAAATTTTCTTTTTACCTTAAGGTTTCGCAATTGGGGTCATAAAACCATAAAATAAAAATATGAACAGTCACCACCTGCCACAACATGCAAGGAGAAAGATTGAATGTAGGCTAGTGTTTTTAATGTGTAAATAGTACGGCTCCTGGCTGAGCCAAAGGCAACTCTCACCGATCCAGTCTCAATATAAGATTACAAGCGATGCTTTCTTTCATGATAGTGACATTACTGTACTAGCTAGTTAATTGCAGTAAACTTGAATGAAGGCAACGGTTTTACTCATTACTTAATTTATGCATTTATTTGTTGGAAGGTAAAAATTGATCAAAGCAAGTTTGTTGCAATAGGCCTACATTGTCTTTTTTGGTAGCTAGCCTGTATTTAGTTTCGCTATACACTACCTGTAAATTTGCATTTCTTTCCTTGAATGCTTTTGTCCCTGGAGGATTTAAACTGTTCAGATACACCTAGCAGTGCAACCCGTCTGCCTCGCACATGCGCAGACGGGTTACGATGCATAATGCAGCACTCTCATCTTCACACTGCGGCCGGTAGGCCCTTTCGTCACCGGACCCTGTAGCCTTTTTTCCACCAAATCTTCGTTCCCTGATGCCGCATTCGTCGCGTCGTCACTGGTTTACATGCACCTGCTGGCCCTTCCTTGTCTGCCCCCTCTCTCTTCCTAGCTGGCACATGCTCGCCTTGGATCAACACAACCGAAATACTCGGCGCCACCCGCCCCAGCATACTTCACGCTAAAGATGGGAAATCCTGCTTCTCTTCAAGTGCTGTTCGTCCCTACAGCATCTGTTTCCTTATTGTTCTTGATGGCGCCAAAACGAAGAGGTTCTTCTGCTCTTCCACGGACAGAGGTTGGGACATCTCCAACGCCCGTCTCCTGGTGTTATCTCTCGCAAATGCAGACATGAGCCCCACACTGCGTGTGAAATTCACAGACTCTGCGATTTTTTCCTAATCCCTGCACAATATGCCTCAAGATCACGGAAAATAATTGGCCTTTTATTGAACAGAAAAGGAAGGAATCGTTTCAATCACGCCAAAATCGGCATGCGCCTGGGGTACAATGGTAGATGGACGGCCCAGAAGTGATCAACAAATGAATGAAAAAAGGAAAGGGAACTTGTAGCCCTTTCAATTTCTGGTGATCCTCGTGCACCTAGCCCTACCAAGAAGACTCGCACCCTCTCCAATCCGGCTTTGAGTTCTGGGTTCACTTCCTGCTCTACTTACTCTTTGTTCTCCTTTTCATCGACTATTCCATCTTCGAATCAGCCTGCCGGTCCAATCTTTCCAGTCGTTCTCGGCGCTCCCGTCTTCTCCACGTCTACCCTTCCGGCATCTGAAAACCCTCTGCACCTCCGGTCATGGCGGCTCCCGTGAAAAAAACGCTCGCATAGAAGTCAGCCAAGGAACCTTTCGCTGCCTCACTCTCAACTCGCTAATCAGAAATTCGCCTCTTCTGTCCCAACCGTGATCACGTCAGTTGACCCCTCCTTTCCGATTCCAGTTCAACCTCCTTCAGCTTCGTTGACTACTGTACGTCAGCTTGTCCACTTCCTGATGCTGTTCAAACAATCTCCGACTCCACCACTTTGAAATCCACTATCCTTTCACCTACAACCTTCGGTTGGATCACCAATGCTCCTCGCCAACCAATGTAAAACTGGAATCATCACCAGACTATGGCAAGGCCAAGTTCCTTCGATCCATCTTAAAGAAGAAACTCCATCTTTCTTCAGGTGGACTCAAAACGCTTTGAAAAGAATGCTGTTCCATTCGCAGCCCACGTTTCTCATTTCAAGATGAAGTTGAAACAGGCCAGGAGTCGACTGTTAATCTAGCCTCGCCAAACTTCTTACCATATTACATTTGGCAGACCTTCACACGAAGAAAATCTCCCCGCTCCCAGGATCGGGGAATGCTTGACAGAAAACCTCTTCTCCCGTCTGCTGCTTAGAAGGCCTTTTAGGTTGCATTACCCTCAACCATCGAATTGGAAACCTTCAAATTCACAAGCTCCCAAATCATCAAGAAACTTGCCACTTTCTGTCTCTCAGGGTGCCTCCATTCCCATGTTCAGAATCCACAGCCGATTCCACTGCTGAAACCTGTGTCATATCGCCCACCGAAGAATCCTGTTGAAAACAGGGTCCCACCCCTTTTCTCCTTTCCTTTGATCATCTCCAGCATGATGTGGTCACGAAGGAGTGGATCCGAGCCAACCTGGGATGCCCGCTGACAAATACTTGGCACACCAGTTGTGGCAATTGATAATGCTGATGTCTTTCTCCCC
>JAHWFP010271324.1:0-18079 GCA_023313725.1 Lithobius niger
ATCGATTATAGACCTACACTAGTTTTTATTTCAATGTAGTTTATATATTCAGTAGTGTCATTTTTAGCTCATAGTATGGACTGGAAAATTAGAGGGAGCGATATGAGCTTTTTTCTGTCACATGCAGGTCATCAGCATGTCACTTGACAATGACATGGAAATCTGCTATAATGTGGGGGAAGGTTTGGTAACCAAACTTTATTTTTTTATGCATAACCGCTCCTGTTTAGAAAAACAACATGCTATTTTGCATCGTTTCATTTTATGTTGCTGTCATATTAAAGCCTTGATATAGGATCTTTTTTATCGATAGCCTAGCCTACTATGCATGTAGTTTAAAAAGTGGTATTGGAGTAGGTTAACTTTACCAAAATTTGATCTATTTTGACACTCGAATAGGCCTAGTCTACAACATTTTAAACATTTTCGGACAGTGTCAAGCGGCCGATGTAAAGTTGGAAGCATAAATCTTTCCCAGGTTACTTGGCAAGAAAGGACCCGTAATAAAAAAATAAACTCCTTACACTGAATGTTTAAAAAAAAAACCAATTGAAAAACAATATTTACGTAACCAGGTTCCAATACGACTTTTTAAAATCACATACCTATACTCAGTACACTAACAGCAAGTAGCCAAGTCTTTGCAAAACCTTTTTGTATAGTTTGCTAACAAGTTTTGGTTTTTTACACTGGCAGTAGACAAATAAAAAAATATGGTTTGTGAAAAGGATAGGATATGCCCGATCGGGTACTAGTTTCTGATGAAAATAGACAATGCCAATCCAAGAGCAACATGGACATTGCTACCCCAGCCAAAGCCATGGTGCCAGAAGGTGTGATGAGGGACAATTTTGCTAGGTAATTCTTATTTGAAATTCCTGCATGTTCTGTATGCCTCAATTGACATGAAAATGCCCGAAAACGTCTGACCCGAACCATGGACCTTGTGCACATGGTAATCGTTAGGCTACCTTGCTGCATACAAATTATACACCAGTGCCCTTAAGGCTAGCAAGTAATGTTGCCACTGTTTCCTTTTTATTAAGTGACGGCAGTATTAGAACATTATTTGTCACCTACTCCAACCCGGATACATCACATTTTCATTGCAGAAATAAACTGTGTTACTGGTATAGCTGTAAGCTCAACGAACTTTCTGTTCCGCACAAAGCGACTAAATTAAAATTGTAAAAGGAATACTATTCACTAAGAAGTCATTTTGTTAGCCCAATTTCTGACATTTAAAAAAATTTTCCGAACTGAAGAGATCTGGTCAGATTAGGGTTCCAGATATGACTCCCCAGGTATGGCCAGTTACGACCGGATTTTGCTAGTTCCAGTCAGAACTGAGCCAATTTTTTAAATATAGGAAGTTATGACCAGACCTGGCTGCATATGCCCAGAGCTGGCTGCATATGGCCAGATCTGGCTGGAGATATGGCTGGATCTGGACCTGGCTGGATATAGCTAAATCTGGGCCAATTTTAGGTATAGCCGTTACGGCCAGATCTAGCTGGATCTGGCTATAACCGGCTATATCTAAAATTGGCCCACTTCTGGCTGTATATGGCCATATCCAGCCAGATCTGGACATATCCAGCCAGATCTGGCCATATATAGCCAGATCAGGCCAGATGTGGGCTTTCCAGTTCTGGTCTAGATCTGGACATTCCATAAGAGTTACAACTCAAACTAGACTTGGAACGCCCATAAATACCCCAAAGGGCCCCTCAGTGTCCCCCTCTTCCCCCTCCCTGATACTTGATCAACAATTTATTTCAGTTCGAGATGAAAGCTTGAATTGTGGTACACAAAGTCATTCTTAGCAGTACACATCAAACCAGCCATGGAACGCCCATGAAATATCCCCAAGGCTTCACCAAGGCTCTGCCTGTCCTCTCTCTGAGGCTTGACCTATAAATTATGTCAGATCTTGCTAAAAGCATGAAATTTGGTATACAAGTCATTCATAGCAGCATAGATCAGACTAGCCATGAAACCCTCTCTCCCCCCTGTCCCTCCCTCCCTGAAACCCGATCAACAAATTCTTGCACAATAGTGCTAAAAGAATAAAATGTTTCACAAGTCATTGTCAGCAGTACAAATCAAACCAGCTGTGGAACTCCCGTGCAATTCCCCCTAGGTCCCTCAGCAGTTCCCCCAGCTTAAATATGCCCAAGCTGTCGACGCGCCATTAAGCCTCATCCCCCCCCCACCTTAAATATGCTCCATGAGGCTGATACCCAAAAAATTCTTGTTGATCATACTAAAAAAAGTATGCATTGTGGAAACAAGTCATTCCTAGCAGTAGAAATTGAACCAGCCATGGATCCTCTTGAAATACCACCACAACCTCCTCCTGCCTCCAACCCTCCCGTGCACCCCTATGAACTTGTGCAACAAATTCTTGCTGAAGTTAGAAAAACATGCATTGTAGCAGTAGAAATTGAACTACATGCGGAACCACACCCCATAAGATACACCCAAGGCTCCCCAGTGCCCTTTCCATGAGGCAAATGACCACCAAATTCTGGTTCGATTTGTACTGCTAAGAATGACTTGTTTATCAATTCATGTTTTAGCACGATCAGCAACAATTTGTCGGTCAGTAACCTCATACAGGTGACTGCGGCGGGGGCAGAGGAATGTACCTTATGGGGTATCTCGAGGGTGTCCATGGCTAGCTTAGTTTAAAAGCCCCACCCCATAAGATACATCCAAGGCCCTCCAGTGTCCTTTCAATGAGGCTGGTAACAAACAAATTCTAGATCGATTTGTTCTGCTAAGAATGACTTGCGTACCAGTTCATGTTTTAGTGCAAACAGCAACAATTTGTTGGTCAATAACCTCATACAAATGAATGTGGTGGGGCAGAGGAAGGTGCCTTAGAGGGTATCTCGAAGGTTTCCATAGCTAGCTCGATTTATAAGCTAAGAATTGACGTGTGTATCAAATTTCTTGACTCGATGTGCATTATTAGCCCAAATTATGGCCTGTAAGTTGTAACATAAGTACTACACCTGGAGATCAAACCAATAAACCATTGCTCAAGTTTTATAGCTTAAAATGAAGGTATGAAGAAGGCCTATAGCGTTTTTAACGCTCTTTTAATAAGACTACAAGTGCTGTTGTTCTTCTTGTTGGGGAAATTTTGTCTCACCTTCAGATCGACCCAAAGAACCGATTTTCAATTTTTATAGCTTAAAATTTAGAATCAAAAAAACTCTCTCATTGCACTAATTGTAAGGTTATTGCAATGTTCTTTTCTTTATTATTCTTGCTGGAACAAGAAAAAAAAATAGATATTATTATAAAAAAAGACTTCAGCATTTAAAATACGGATGTAATCCTTAAATAAAACTTGAAGCTCAAAGGAACAGATATGAGAAAAAGACATGTAAGCTATCTGCGTCGCACTAATACAAGTAAAAGAAGATCCAGTTCTTTTTTTTGGGACGCTGGCGATTCTTTTACACACATTAGTGAAACGCTGATGGCTTACATGACTTTTTCTAATATCTGTTCCTTTAGAGCTTCAAGTTTTTTTAAATAGGGCTTACATCCCTATTTTATACGCTTAAGCGGTTTTTAGTACTAATTTATTGGTTATGATTAGCAGCGATTGTGTAGGTAATAATTCAACTTAATAAAGATCAGGCAAAGTGCCAAGACGTCCTGTTTATCTTGATTATCTTGACGTCCATTTCTCGGTGGAATAATATCACTCTTTGTAAGAATTATTTTTTTTTAAACGTGGCAAATCTTCTGATTAAAAGCTGAAGTAACTATGAGAGAAGTGTTTACTGACAAATGGAACAAATGAAACGATGACACCGGAGGTTGATTTTATTGTAGAATTCCTGGTTAACGATCTGTAATCCTAAAGACCAAAATATTGGCGTTTGTGGTGTCAGTGCTTTTTAGGAAGCATGGGGAAGTCACTTCTGCTCTTTCCTACACATGCTTTTTTATCTGGAACTTGATACAGAATACTACGGATTTGACTTGCATAAAAAGTACTAGTTTGCACTAGTTTGCATTCATCGTTATAAATAATTTAAAATGTTACTAGATGGAGAATTTAAATTCTATTGTCTTTTTATTTAATAACAGTAAACTATTGTAATAATCATTGCTTTACATACTGCAAGAATAATTGCCCATGCGGCATGGTCTGTAGCCAAAAGAACTGCTTGCTCGACAACTGTATTAAAACTGACCAACATTGATGCCACATTCTCCTATATGTATCCCTTTTTAGTTGGCACCGCTATTTTAGCTAAGGCCATTACCAACACCAAGATTTATATATATCTAAAAATTTAAGGTTTTACAATGACTTAGTGAATAAATACTGATGGGTTATGCACCCACAAAAATATAGACCTTGGCACTAGACGCCTATCAACATAATTATTTGATAACACGAAATTATCAAAGTTCAGGGATGTTTTCCTGAAGAGCGCATTTTAATGTATTAACATCATTAGTACTCGTACAGGAGACCAGTTCTTGATTTCAATGATCAGCTGCAAATTATATTGCTCAAGTAATTTCCCCTTACATCCTGAAGTTAGCTATATTATGCTTACAGCTAAAGGACACAGTTTGGTAGTAATCTGTCTTTTTACATCACAATCTACAATGAGACAATTAGGAACGCATTAATAGATTAGTGAAACATTTTGAGGTTTACTCATCAGAACTACAATTATCATCTATTGTTCATAGATGATAATTGGTGGCAGCACACTAGCATGTGTCTAGATGGATTTTCCATAACTGCATTACTTTCTTATGTATCTGGTTACAAGAATAAAAACTCTCCAACATTAGATCATCTATATTAAAACAAATTGAATGATCGTCAAAGATATGATGATTATACTACCTCTAATTATAATGCCTATTGGGCATGTTATAGAAACTTAATGGTGAGGTCTTGGTTTCTTATAATCATAGGAAACATTCAGTGCCTGACTTGGAAGTGAAATGTTTCATGCAAGGTTCGTAAGAATTTATTCTCTCACGTATTACAAGCTCTATCTGAGAATTTGAACTAATTTATCTGCCTGTGTTTAATTTTATAACTCATATTTCTCTAGTTGCTGCAGTATAGTCTTTTAATTGCAATTGCGCTCATGTTTAACCAAGTTTTATGTAACAGTTTCATCGTAGAAAGATTGCACATTAGATTTAAAGATGATTTGGCACATTGTTACTTGTTAGCACCCAGGGGAAAGGAATGCAGCACATTTTTGTTAGTTGTCCAGTGCACTTGATTTCAACGAATATCCTTTTTTTGATAAAACAAAACCTTTCCATTGGAGTCAAGCTCAATTTGACTAAGAAATGAAATGGTTTTACATTGCACTGGTGTGTATTAATTGCCTTAACCTCGATTCTAACGGTGAGTTCCTAGCAAAATTTTCATCATTCAGTCATACCGTATTAACTTATGCAAATACTATTGGCTGCTAATTGTTAATTGTTAGTTAGTGACAGGTGCTCAGCTGTAGTCGGGTCAGATTCTTTAAACCAAAAGTAAAGACTGGGACTCTAATAATGCAAGCCGTGATGTTCATAAGTGACGATAAGGACCACCCACCATAGATACAAACAAACGTTTAAATCATTGTTGGTATGTTTGGCTGGTGGTTCTAATTGCCAACTTGTACGTCATCTCTTGCTCCTTGAATATTCTCCAATAATTAAAGGAAGATATGATATCAGAGGAAAGGCACCACGGCATATTGGAAATTTATGCCATACTTTAGTAAGCTATTTTCCCCCAAACAATGGTAAACAGCTGAGGAGTTGCAGAAAAAGGAACAATAACGGATAGGAGTAGTATGAAAGTACTACTACGTGTACTGCCTACAAAAAACATTGTATTCTATTGTTATCGAAGCCCCTCCCCTCAAACATACCTACTATAATACCGGCACTACCTTCAATGAGACCTACTACAATACTGGCCTCAAGATTGCTCGCGAAACTTTTTCGAAACTTAATTAATAGTTGATGATCCATACAGGGACTGTGCTCATGAATGGAGAAAATTTTTTTATTTTTTTCTGGTCGGCGGTACTGCCTTTCTCTCTATAGCTATTCTGCTTTGATTCTCCCTTTACTAGATTTAATTTTCCTTTAAAAAATTTTCATTAATGCTCAAAAAGGGGGAAAACTGCTATAAAACAGGTATTGTATTTTTTTGTCGACTATAAAAATAAACTTTACAAATTTTACAACGTAATAAAATGCACCTCGTACAAGCAAAACTTCAACAGGAAATCAGCGTTTAAAATTGTCGTTAAAGGTTTCCTGACGCAACAAAACTACAGGAAAAGCTCTATTGAAGTATTAGATGCAAGGATTAACAGAGCGTGAAGTAAATGGTTTTCCCGACAAGTGCGTCAATCTGCACGTGTTCTGGTTTCGTTATATCGGTAATCCGGTAAAATGGTAGGTTGCAAAGCTGCATTATTTCAGTCAATTTCCATAGAAGCTTAAGACTGAATGGACGTGTTGTGTTTTAGACTTATTTTCGAGGAGGATAAAATCGTAAGCATAATATTTTTGCTAACCTGAAGGTATTACGGCTGACGATTTTTTTCTGAATGGAATATTAAGTCAAAAAAACATCTTTTTACAAGCTTCATCCAATGTGAGGTATGTTTTAGGCAGGTTTATGTGTTTGTCTCTTGTCTTTAAAAATGCGACAAAATTTTCCGACTCTGAGTGTTAATTTAACGTTATCCATGATTCACAGTCAGCCATTTCCTTAAAAAAAATTTAAAGTTCCCTTGCATTTATTTACTAGCCACTCCATGAAGTTAGCTAAAGTATGAAGCGATTACCCAAAACTCTGCCGCTACGGCGACACGAATTAGTATGGGATTCAATTTGTTCTTTCGAGTGATGCTAATTAGAGTTGACAAAATTAAAAACTACTTCCCAGATAGGCCTCCATTCGTGGGATATTTCTGCTTAACGAAATCTTTCTGAGGCGTACTTTTCGGAGTTTCAGCTAGCTAATGTAGTGATGCTGGCCTCTTCCAAATCATTTACCGAAAGGTAATTTCCTAGTCGAGGTGCAAAATAGACATTTTGGTACTGGGAAATTCTCGTTCAGTGTTAATGAGGTGCATGTCATCTTAACGAAAAACTCCGTCAGCACCTCATTCAAATGTTAATGTAAAATGTTGACGTTGATGTCGAATGTTAATGTAAAATTAATATTTGGGTTGAAAAAGAAATCCTATATAGTGATTCTGGTCGTCTCCTTCACACCCCTCCCACCGGAAAATTACGTCGTATTTTCATTACAGTTCCACATTTTACAACTTTCCGAAGTGGGTCAAATAAAAGAGTATTCTAGGAAGCCATTCTTTTCTTTAGTTCGACCTTCTTTTCAGAATGCTGTAAATAAACTTTTGAGTATAGGAAAATTGATCCGTGATGTCAAAAATTGTTATTCGATTTGATACTCGAAGGGTGGTACCATCTGTACGTGTCAAAATGAAGCATTG
This sequence comes from Lithobius niger, assembly GCA_023313725.1. Taxonomy (NCBI): domain Eukaryota; kingdom Metazoa; phylum Arthropoda; class Chilopoda; order Lithobiomorpha; family Lithobiidae; genus Lithobius; species Lithobius niger. The sequence continues at coordinate 7,533 of JAHWFP010271324.1, forward strand.
AGTTAGGTTTAACCTAACCTGACTCTTTGCTTTTATTGCAGGGATTTAGATAAACCCAAGAATGTTAGGTTAGCTACGGGAAAAAAACATCCAATTTGTTCAAGATCGCAGTTAGAACATGGATATAACAGGGTATTCCCCGCAAGTACTATGGCCTTCCCAGATCGTTTATAGATCTTGAGAAGGCCGTAATATTTGTGGTCAGAGCGGTGACCTTGACCCAATTAACACTTAGAAAAAACTCGACCAACTTGCAACATCGATTACACACTACCTGTTGCTAGTAAAGTTCTGCCTGATAGTTTTAGTGATGTCTACAACGCACACACAAGAGCACTTGTTTATTTTCCCCATTGAATAAAGATTATATGTAAAAATAAGCCCTTGAATGGCCAGTTTCTCATAAACTCCGTTCCCTCTGCCCAAAAACCATGACACAACATAATATACACTAATATGCAACCAGGCTTGCAACAAGCGAAGGAATGTGCGAACATTTGCATGCAACCCAACTTAAAGTGAAAAATGAAAAATTTAGGCCTACACATAATTGGGGGCAGCGCAAATGAAAGAAACCATCGATGTACCCTTATTGGTGTTGACGAAAAAAAATTCCAATACAAAACTCCAAATTTCAGTTTTTTGTTGAAAACAAGTGATGCTTTCATGTTGACAAACCCCCGAACTGAAAATATTAAGCTAAGATTCCCAGCAACTTATTTGAAAACATGGCAAGATTGGCTCAGAAACTTGGCCTTATATTTCAATTCCGGGGTTTCTCAACGTGAAAGCACCACTTGTTTTAAACAGAAAATTAAGTGAATAGTGTGTTTGCAATGCTAATTTTAAAACCACGTTTAAAACCACGTTTGGATCTGAGATTCTCAACAGCTCTTTAGTTCAAAAACTGCGACGTACTCAGAGAGTAAACGATTGAAGTCAAGAATAATCTCGAAGCGAATTTACTCCTTACTGCATAGCTAGGGGTCTATGCACTGTGAACACATATTAGGCATAAAACACAAGTTTAGGAGCTTGGTCTTATCATGAGCTGAGTCCAGGGAGACAACCTTTCGAGTTGTCTGCCCCACACCAATTGGCTTCCCATGGTCCAGGCCCTCGTATTTATATGCGGGCCTGAACTATAGAAGTCGCGTGAGGCCATACGTTGCGTAACCGCTAACAGGTTGGAGCAGGCTCTAACTGGTTTGAACAATAGAGTATCCTCGTTCCCGGCTGTTGGCGTTCGGCCAAGTTCCGGTCTAAACGCGAGTTGACAGGACGCCAAGCAGCTTATGTAACTACAATGTGCACCATGTGCGTTCACACAAGGTGAGCCCTGCTATTCGTAAATAGCGTATTGCATCCCCCCCTAAGTTTTTGCTGAGGGCAAAGGGACAGCTACTTTATGTATTACTCAGTACCCTCCAAGCCTGCAATAAGGTTTATAACATTAGTTCAAGTCATTTATTTTATAACACATAAAAAATGAAAACATGTAACATCAAGTCCTTGTTTTAAATCCCTACTTGGATCTTAATTGCCAAGTCTCAATAAGCTTGCAACCGCTAAAAAACATAAATAATAAAAATGACAAAAATTGAATTCTCTCCTCGGATCTAATGGTATGCCCAGTCTCAATAAGCTAAACACAAATTTCACACTTACATTGCATTGCACCAGTATGAGCCAGTCATAACACAACTGCAAAAAACTAATTTTTTTCACTCAAAGGCTTCATTATACGTACGAGGATAAGTTCACTGGTTATTACCAACAGTTTGTTGTTAATTTATCACCTTCACCACACCCAAATGGCTTCTCTCCACATCACTGCAAGTACAGGTATGCTTTTTTTCTTTCAAGTTCACCACGACTTTTAAAGTTTTCGTCACCTCACTGCACTTAAGTGGATTTTCACCGGAATGACTTTCCTAATTGTCCTTTTTAGACGGATCTTCCTCGAAGGAACTTTCTAAATCCATCAAATCCTCCGAACACAGAAGGTATTGTTCATCTTTTTCGGATTCTTGCACTGCAGCCAACTCCAGAATACGTTGATCCGACACGCTGCTTTCCTTCTTAGTAGATAGCACCGCTCCTGCATTACTCATAGTTGGTTCCATGATGCTGTTGGCCTTGGCACCAGTTGTGCACTCCGTGGACGCCAAACTGTCGACCTTTAGGAATGGAACCCCCATGGGTTCTGCAAGTGTTCCGGAAAGTCGTTGCTATACTGGTGCTGACTACTTATGCTGACGGATGGTCTGTCTTTCCCAGTTGCAACTCGTAGGACTTTAACTCCTTCTGCCAATGCTCTGATGACTTCGTAGCAGTTGATTTAGAGAAAAAACATTTTCTCCCCTGTGGTGCCGTCCAAACTTGGGATTCCACGTGTTGGCGGGTCCGGCCTGTTGCCATCTGCGTTAATTTTTCTGCTGTCCTTGGTCGCTTAAGCATGTTGTCGCCCCTCTTTGCAGAATGCTGTCGACGCTTGCCTCGTCTGCCTCCACAAGTGGATCGGTGGGCCTTGGTTCGGTTCCCTGGAGCTGAAGAAGTGCCTTCCTTTGGTTTACCACCTTTCATCTCTGGCTTTGCGCCTGCCTTCTTGCTGTTAACCCTTCTGGTAGCCTTCTTTGCCTGGCGCTGTGGTCCCTCATCTTTCTTTTCTTCCTTCTTTTTCGTTGGCGACCCTTGTAACTGCCGTAGCCAGGCTTTTCTCCTCCTGAAGCCATTTCGTTTTTTCTCTAAAGAATTTTTGGTTTGAAAAAACGTTTTTCTGACCAGTTGTCCCCGCCGTCAACCTTTTCCAAACGTGAATTGCGTGCTCTCACCTCTCCTCACCTGAAGCTCACAACGGAAGTTGCCCTAGGTACTGCCACTGCAGCGTGTGATTTTGGACCCGGTTTGACCCGGTATTTAAGCCAGGTCGGAGTGCCGTTCTCCCACAGGTCTGCCATCACTTGATTTCCATGCTGTGTTCCTGTGTATCTGACCCCCATGCCGTGATATAGACTCTTCGATACCATACTTTAGCATGTTACGTCCACAATAATAATTCCCTGGCCTCTGGTAATATACCATTTTATGTACCATACCCATCCATCATTATAACATAAAAATCTTGCGATTTTCTTGGTCTGTAGGCCTCAGACCAAACTAGGTGCGTTAACAGAGAAAAAAAAATGGAAAATCAGAACTTTTGCTTTCTTCCCCTCGTTTTCTACCTTTTTATCAGGTTGTACGAATGAGCGAGTTTGTAGCGGTTTACTGATTCTATTTCTCGTGTCCTAGGAATAGCTTTCTTTTCTGTGGGTGTGGGCACAACTGGTAGGGGTGTGCCCTCCGGAAAAAAGTAAGGGTTGAGCTGTGAAATGTTGTGAGGGCCGATTTCTCTCCCATCTCGAACGTCACGCGGTGTGACGTAGCGACTTTGGTAAAAAGGATTTGAAACAAGTATTACCTTCAAACACATCACGAATGTTACCTGAAACATAGGCTTTACATAGTATCCCGTCACGCAGACAGCATCTCCCAGGTTTGAGGCTGTCTCCGTCCACAGCTAAATGCATTTTAGCTACATTATCTAATTTGGTAATCTGGCGCGCTGACCAAGGGTCACCAACTTGTGCCTTATGGATATCATGCAAACTTGGAAATTCATTGGGTCTCTTAGTTACCTTTACTCGTTCCACCTTAAAATCTATGTTCAGTATAGGGCCTTTATGTTCGTCCTAATACATCCTAGAGATTAAATCTGCCACTTGGTTTAAGGAACCTTTCTTGTAACGGATTTAAAAATCTATTCCCTGAAGTTCAAGAATCCATCTTGCCAGTCTTCCTGAAGGTTGTTTCAAGGACTTCAAGATCGACAACGCACTATGTTCTGTCTCGATCAGAAAAGAGGCGTTTTCAATGTAAGGCCGAAATTTCCAGACGACATACATCACCGCACCCATTTCTTGCTCAGACACGCTGTGTTTTTTTTTTCGTAATCTGTCAGTTTCCTGCCAGCGAAAGCTATCGGTACGAGCCCACGTCCTTCAACATGTTGAGAGATGACCACCCCAAATCCTGTTCCCGACGCGTCTGTGGAAATTTCAAAACGCTTGTCCAGGTCTGGTAGTGCTAAAACACAGTTTGCTAAACTGTCTTTTAATTGTTGCACTGCGTCTGAGTGTATTTGTTTCCACTTCCAGACGGCGTCTCCCTTTAACAACTGATACAGATTTTATGCTTTGACGTGAAAGTCTCTGATGTAAGCCTTATAGATGCCCATCATTCCTAAAAAACGTCGGAGTGACTTTAAGTTGTGAGGCTCTGGAAAATCCTTTATAACCTGTACCTTCTCTGGTAAGGGTGACATTTCTTGAGGACGTATTAAGTACCCAAGATAGGATATTTCCTTTGCACAAAAGTGTGTTTTTTTAAGATTTACTGTCATGCCAGCTTTTCCTAGCCTATCCAGTACATCTGCGATGTGTAACAGATGAGATTCGTAATCCCCATAGCATCCCCAGAGCCAGATCCATGACTCTCGAGAGTGATGCAGGCCCATTACAGAGCCCATGTGGCATTTTTTTTAAACTGCCATGCCCCATGTGACAACGAAAACAGGTGTACTTCTTACTATCGGCTTCCATTCCAATTTGCAAGAATCCTGATTTCGTGTCAAGAACCACTGAGCTTTACCAAGCATTGCAAAAACTTTACTAGCATTCGAGGTCAGCTGCGAGTTTTTTACAGTCTTGGCGTTCACGAGCCTCTAGTCAAGACAAAATTGTTTAGCCCTTTCCTCACCCTTTTTCGGGGAAAGGCAAGGCACAGCTCTCCAAGGTGACACTGAGCGCTCAATGATGTCATCACGAATCCATTCCAGCATTTGTGATTCAATGATTGCTCCAGTCTCCTAGTTTACTGATCGAAGTAGGTAACCAAATTGGTCGTGTTCCCGGTTCCATTTCAATCTTGTGTTCGTAGAGATGTGTGCTGCTCGTTTAGATGTTAAAACATGTTTGGATTTGTTAAAACACATTCTAAGCTGCTTGCATTGTGCATTAGAACAATGAGCCTCTTGGATTTTTTCTCCAAGATTTCATCATCTGTAGCACGCTGCTCTCTCTCCAAACTTACCCATCAAGTCGCTTTAGCCCAACTTTAGCAAAAGGGATAGTTTCCTGCTCATCAGAACTAATGCGCCAGCCACCTTCTTTAATGTCTGGTAAAAGTCCTGTTTTCGCCATGAAATCCCTTCCTAGAATTACATTATCATTAGCATTTTCCAAGATTAAAAAAGTTTGCTGAGTACTGTAACCACCAGGCAACCTGATCATCGATCTCTTGTACCCATCACCTTGGGGTTTTCCGGCCGCCAAGATAAATTGGATACAACAATCCCTAAGCCAATTTATGCCCTTTGCCTGCAAAGTTCGTGCTATGGCACCAGAAATGATCGTTTAACTGGCACCTGTGTTGACCAAGGCTAAGAATGGGTTTTCTGCAACTTTAACATTATTTAAATGCACATTGCCACTCTTACTTTCCTCGTCTAGACCTTTGAAAAGCTGAACATTTGGTGCAAAAACACGTTTTAGCGTGCCTCTTCAAAGTCCTGCTTTTGCTCGCCAATCTACGTTCTTTCCGGTCGGAACCTTGTTTAACCACCGTTTTCCCCATTTTTTTGGCTTTTTCGAATACCTATTTGACCTGCGTCCGGTTTCCTGACAAGTCCAACAAATGCCATCAAAAGGTTTCTGTTCCTTTTGTTGTTGTTTTCCAGTCTCTTTTGTAGTACTAGCCTTTTGCACATTTGCTGCCTTTGGACTGCATTTGTACTACCAGTACTACTGGTACTCTGTGCCGTGCCTTACCGACCTGCTCTGCACCCTCTCGGGTCTAAGGCGGCCATTGATACGAGTTCTACGTCTTGAAACCCGGTTGCCAGTTGTGCGTGCATCTCGTTCACATGAAACACCGCCTGGCAGTTGGCAGGTTGACTTTCCTGCGCTACCTGTGCGTAGCTCCGCCAAGCCAACCTTGGTTCTACTGACAGGGATGGATCGGGCAGCGGCCGGTAGGATATCTGGGCAAGCAGTAACCTATTGACCTTTGCTCCTTCTCTAACCAAACCTCGGAGGGAGTCGAACCGTCTACCCTCAAGCTGCTGTCGATAATCAGGGTGCATGTTTGCCATTATGTGCCTAAGGGGGGGGATTGAGGCTTAATGGCGCGTCGACAACTTGGTCATTAGCGCCAACCTCAGTCACAGTGCAGTGGTCCGGGTTGCCACTGCACCACACATTACAGAGATGTTATTCAAACCCCTAATCTAAATCTTGTCATACATCTGTACCTCCTGCAAAAATTGAAAAACACCGGACAGGAGGACAGACTTATCGCCCAATTATGTGCCTAATTTTATCTGAATCAGATGATTTAGGCCACACCCTATCAAAATACCCACTGATTGCTTGGGCATAACTGGAAAAAGGTTCGTCAAGTGCCTGAGTCCTTAATTCTGATTCCTGTTTTAGGTCGTCTTTAAATTTGGACATTCAAATTCCAAATTAAAGTTTTCCAAAAACGCTTCCCAAGTCCTAAAAGGTCCAAAAACCCTGAACCATCGTTCGGCCTCACCGTGCATGGCGAGGGGAATAATAGTTCGTAACACCTACGAATCTGCAAGGCCTAATGCACAAACGTACATATTTAACCTTTGCAAAAATTCACTTGCTGTATTTCATCGGCATGACTTTTGGAGCCTTCGCCTGGAATCCTTGAAAAGGGTTCCGTGCAGAGGTGTGCTCTGAAACATCGTCGTGACGACCATAGGTTTCACCCCTATTGTCATCTGTGCGGCCAGTCCGACTGTGGGTTACTCTACCCCCAGTGTTTCTTTGCCTTTCTGGCGACTCATTGTATTCATGTTGAGGCTCACTTCTCCTCCACGTGTCTACTTCCAGTTCCTGGTGTACCGGTTGTCGCCAGTTCACACGGTTACCGCACGTAGTCTGATCCACTCTGTCGGGGTTTGCTCCGAGAGGTTCACGACTACGAGGATTCCATGCTATTCTGCCTCTCTCAACAGTGTGATTTTCTCATCTGTTGAGGGCAGAATGGTTGGGGTGACATGCCCTCCTCACGTTCTCGTTCTGGTGAGAATCAGTTCGAGGTTGTGAGGTGACATTCACACCATCTCGGCTAGCAATAAAACAGTTTTCCAGCTGTCTCATCAAATTTTCCTGAAAGTCTTCAGGCGTTGGGCAATATTCAGCCCAATTTCGAAAATTTGCGTGAAACGTTTCATTTCCATGCGTATTTTCCACATCTGAACGTTCTAGGATGGGACATGACAGGCTTCTTTCTGAACCCGAAAATTTAGGTGCAGAAAGGTCATCATCATTCCCCCAATAATCATCCAAATCCTCTTCTCAGTCTTCGACTAAGGGTGCATTTCTGCTTTCCCCAGTTCTCGCCCTTTTTCGCGAATTTTCCATGGCAGGATTTTTCACTAATTTAGGCGTGACAAAGAAGTTAATTTTCGCTCAGTTACTAGCCACGAAACTCGTAATTTTCACTGGTTGAGAAAAAATAATTTTTAGCGCTCCTGCTTTTTTTCTCTCGAAATGCCTCTTCAGTCTGAACCCATTGTAAGGTTTATATCCACACTTACTGCACTTCAACTTAAGTCTGTTTTGCTTTACAAACCTAAATTCTTAAGATACTAGCCAAAATGCTTTCAAAATAATGTGGACTCCGTTGGCTCACTACTGATCAATTTGGCTTTCTCCCTCCACTCTTACAAATATCTGTGTAGCGTTTTTATTTTACTACTCAGTGTTTTGTGAACAATCTTTATTAACTTTTCAGTAAAATGGTGACTTTATTCGAGCCGTCTTTTACCATCAGGAACGAATAAAGTGCGTTTTTTTTTGTAAATTATGTTGAATCTACAAATCATCTCCCAGTTTAACGTTAATTACTTGAGTAATAAACGGGGTTATCTCCATGTCATAAACCATACAATTTTAATGACTTTTAGAAAATTGACACATTAGGGTTGGCCGAGCACGCGGTAACAGGCCAGATCCTAATTCGTCTCCTTGTCCCAAATTTCCTTGCAACGAGTTTTTAATGCTCACTGCAAAGTCCGTCACAACTGTTTTACTTCTATTTTTGTGCAAAAAACGGAAGTGGGTTGCATTTTTCTTCGCAAATCCAATTTGCTTCGGATCCAAGAAATAAAATTCTGACTACCGTAGGTACAATCTACAGAGTGTCCCCAAATGGTGGAAATTGTATTCCGGAGCCCATCAGCTTCCAGAATACTTCCAAATTTCGCTTGTTATATTTCCTCCCGACTAGGTAAGAGAAAAAATTCAGCAAAATTCATCCTCTCGAATTTTTATTCATGCTTTTTCCATCCGGAAGGTTTGGAAACATGAACTTGCCTATCCCAGAGGTTTAGGTTTAAATCACTGCAGGCCCCCAAAATATGTGACGTACTCAGGGTGTAGATGATTGAAGTCAAAAATAATCTCGAAGCCAATTTACTCCTTACTGCATAGCTAGAGGTCTATGCACTGAGAACACATATTAGGCATAAAACACAAGTTTAGAAGCTTGGTCTTATCCTGAGCTGAGTCCAGGGAGATAACCTTTCGAGTTGTCTACCCCATACCAATTGGCTTCCCATGGTCCAGGTCCTCGTATTTATACACAGGCCTGAACAATAGAAGTCGCCTGAGGCCTTACGTTGCGTAACTGCTAACAGGTTGGAACCGGCTCTAACTGGTTTGAACAATAGAGTAGTCTTGTTCCCGGCTGTTGGCGTTCAACCAAGTTCCGGTGTAGACGGAAGTTGACAGGACACCAATCAGCTTATGTAACTGCAAGCTGCACCATGTGCGTTCACACAAGGTGCACCCTGCTATTTGATTATATCGTGTTACAAAACGTCCAACCAAGCAACACACGGTTGCCAGTGGCACCAAAAGTAGCCAGAAATCTACTAATTTAACCAACAAATCAAATTGTTTCACTTTCTAGGGGAAAATCCCTTCCCCCAAGTAGGGCAATGCTGTTAGAGCTGATATTAGGCCAAAAATTACACCAGAAGCCAACAAATATTCAGTGCTCCTAAGAATCAGATGCAGCTATATCTCAAAAAAATTATCAGAAATGAATACACGAAACTGAAAAATTCACTGACCGCATAGAAGACAAAAAAAAATATTTGGGTCTGTAACAAGCAAGTAAGAAGTTACTGGTTTACATAACTGAAACTACTACTGGCTCCATTTATTGACTTTGAATCGAAACATACAAAAATAAAACTGAATGCTATGAACAACAGCTAAACCACAATTTCTATCACTGAACATAGAGTGAAATCTGTTGGTCATGAATCAAAACAAAAAGAATTATAAAACGAAAGGCTGAATGGTGCATGAAACAAGCGTGTAGTCATAACGTGGAGTTCCGGTCTCATGCCCCCTAGACAATGCCCGAGCCCGTGGTACTGGAAGCCCCAGCCCAAACCTGTATTACCCCCTTCTCCTGAGAGGCTGTCCGTGGATCTCCCTTTTGTTGGTGAACGACTGTAAGAGGTGATAGATTAGGAGGCAAATTTACATTTGTCTGAACCGTCTTTATTCCAGGTTGGATCGGGGCTGGATTCCCACTCTCTCCTCTCGCCAACTAATCTCCCACTACGCTCCTTGGTGGGTATTGCGATAAAAACATGTACATTAATATTGGCTGCTCAATTACATCGCGTACTAGGACTTAGACATGAGTCAATTGAGACTGATATCCTCAACAGAACACGACATGTAAGGCCCACAATACAAACGTACGTTATAGAAGGAAATCCTCAACTAAATCATTGTGTTGCTGCACAGCAGTTTACAATTGTGGGTCCTCTAGACTATATTTATGGCTAGGTTACGAACCAATGACAGGTTGTAAAGAGGCCAACTCCTTTCGTCCTAAGAAGCCCCAATCCCCCCCAAGAAGCCAATAGAAAATGGCGGACGGTAGCCATCGTGTTTCTCACTGAGAGTGGAGGAAAAGCTTAAGCACAACCTTTCTCCCTGGTAATCTAGAGCAGAGAGAGGAGCGAGTGTGAGAGAGAAAAAACGACAGTAGGGGACAGGAACAATACATCTAGAGAGGACATTGTTGAGCGAGACAAGTCTAAGTTGTAATAAAGAATGCACAGAGATAGTAACAATTACAAGCATTAGCATTGTTTTAAGTACAGAGTGGGCTTTGGCCAACGGATGGCAAACAATGAAACAAGCATTGAAGGTGTTTGCTCACGTAATGGAAAAAGGACACATTCCCTCCATAATACAGAGACGAACATGGTCAACAGGGGCAGGGGTACAACTACCCCTGTCACGTGCATCTAACCAGGTATTCAGAATGGGGTAAAAATGTTACACTTTTTGAGGCTGTTATAAGTGTTGATTCAAAAGTAAATAAGCCTCCTACACACAGACATTTAGTACACTAACTGTAGAAAACTGAACCAGAACTACACC
>JAHWFP010271325.1:0-10018 GCA_023313725.1 Lithobius niger
GGGGAGGGGGGGATGACTGTATTAATGCAATGGCCTTGGATTGTATTTAGACCACGAATTTGTAGCGTCAGAGTGAGCATTCTAGACGAAACCGGAACCAGACCAGAGTTTAATTGACACTGTCTATCGTCCTCAGATTAGGTAATGATGTCTGCGGCTATAGATAGGCTCAAGTAACTTTACAGGAAAATCACCGCAGAAGACCAATCCAGTCTTGGTTATAAGTGAATGATGCAATAACGCAATAAAACTTCATGACGGTAATGACTTAATGATGATTTCGTTTTATTGCACATCCTGAACAATAAGAAGGCATGAAAAAAAAATGTTCCCAATCAAACAGAATTAAGGGTTGACTAGAGGAAATTAATTACACAATGAAGGCTTTAAATTGAATTATTATTATTAAAGTTCTTTATCCGCTTAATTTTTTTACGTTCAATTGCAGACGTATAGATATTAATGCACAAATTTAATATTAGATATCTCTCAAAAGAGAATCCGAAAGTGCACATTTTCAAACACAAACCCAACGTTTCGAAGAGACTCCAGCTCATTACCAAAACAACATTACTTAAAATTGCATATGGTGCAAACAGATAGCAGAATGCAGATAAAACCGCCTAGGGCAAGACAAAAAATAAAAAATATTTTAAAAGAAAATTAAAAACGTATAACTTTAAAAGTAGGAAGAGGAGAGTAACATTTCTGTGCTGAAGCACACTTCTTCTTGTGCTTTCAGCACAATTTAAAAAAAATTTAAATTATTTGTCTTGATTGGGCGGCAGTTTTGTCTGCATTCTGCTGTCTGTTTGCACCATAATGCAATTTTGCATGGTTTTGTTTTTATTCCCTTGATAATGTGCTGGAGTCACCCCGAAACGTCGGATTTACGTTTGAAATTGTGAACTTTCGGCTTCTTTCTGAAACATTCTTTGTTCCAGTGCTTACATTTCCCTGATCAAAAGCACTAAAAATATAGACAGTAGGATGTAAGGCAGCATTTAAAAAATATTTTAAGTGAACCTAGACAAACCCATGCAACGTGTGATACTAACACAGTCATGTTGATGATAAGCGATGCGCGATTTCATGTTTCGCGCTGGCTTCGCGTATTTATATCACATTGTAGAAATCAGACACCTAATACATGGGTTAGAAAAAAAATTTGTCTGTACGCTTTAGAGTTTTCGTGCATTAATTTCATTGGTTTATGTGCAAATCTACTACTAATTTATTTGTTTTCATCAACAAAACAATAATAACGAACGAAAAAAACTGAACAACAGTCTGTTTAGCAGGGCACAACAATTACGTACTATTTACCTTGGCTTAGCCATTCTTCTCCCATGGCTTAGCGTAGAAACCCTCTGATCGCGTCTGACGTACTGATAAAACGCAAAAGGCATTTTTTCTTCTGAAAAGCACTTTAGGAATTAGGCATTGCAGCTGAGAATATCTATCATCCTAAAAGTTATAGAACAATGTCCAACTTGAGACGCACGCTACTATGTTGCCCGCAGCTGACATTGAACGATAACACTAACGTTTGTCCTATCTAGATAAAATGTATATGAGCATGACGACTATTAGACTTCATCTTTTACAGCTAAGGCAGTTTGGCCGTTTCAGGCATCTGAGGACAATGCGACAGAAAAGACTGAAACTTCGTTTGATCCAGCTACTTTGGGGTCGCCTGACAACACAAAACACTATTAACGACTTCTTGTTGGAAAAAAATAAGGGGCTACAGCGACTATCTAGTCGCATTGGTCTTCTGTACAGTTCGTCCACTTCCAATGTTGAGGCGCACATCTCTATCATGCACTACAACAGCTATATCTATTATATAATCTAAAAGCAGTAACAATCAAAATTGTCCGTTACAAATGTGTTAGCTTTTAAGCTTATTTTACGTTTTAGGCATAATTGTCAGCGTTTAGGCCTAATTTACAACTTTAATTTCGTAAGTAGCAACTAACGGAGATTTGGATTGTATACAGTAAGCCTATTCATTTTTACAACACGGTATGCCTCCGCGCACACAGTTACTTAGTTATTTACAGTGTTACAACGTAATGCGCAACGTAGCCTAATATAGATCAGTGGTAGTAGGGAAGGGACAGGAGAAACGCTGCAGCAGCGACTCGTAGCAACTATTGACGTTGCCATGGTAACGTGATTTTAGATCTAATTTTCATTTTTTAGGCCTAATTTTTTTTAACGGCAGTTTTGGTTCGTAAGTAGCAGATAGGCCTAATGGAGAATTTGGTTCGATCGTAAGCTATTCATTCATGCAACAATGCGACAAGACTCTTTTAAACGAAGCTAAAATGTTTTTGTTTTTACGGCTGCGTTAACACAAATCTTTAGGATTTCAATTCGACGATGAAATGTTATTTAATTTAGTTACGTCGAAGAAGTCTATTAGCTATAAGGAAGCAACGATGTTTTAATTTGCCTTGTTATTTAACTAACTTTTGACACTGAATCGAACGTTGTAAACAGTAGTCGTCAATTTCTGGTACCGTTGCGAAGTTGAAAAAAGCGACGGACAGACGAACGGACAAAGTCGTTGCAATAGTCTTCTCAGCCGGTACGGCTGTACAGAAGACTAAAAAGTGTGAATAACGTTGATATTTGCCTATATAATTACTCGTGACTAGCTAATATGACGAAAATAAATTCTTCCATGCGGAACATAAAACTGATATTTTGCAGACAGTTTGCTGGTTTGGGGGTTAGAGGAAGCATAAATTCAAACTTACCAATCAATGTCAATACATACATTAAGAATAGAGTTAACAGCATTTTGTTGTTGTTGTTGTTGTTTTAATCATGGGCTACAGCATTTTGCTTCAATAATTGAGTACGCAGCAAGACAGTAACAACACGAATGAAGAATTGTTGCTTTTCCCATTGCTAAATAGTGCGAGTTCAGGATTTGTTTTATATACATGTAAACCTCCTAATGGAAACACTGAAACCAGCTAAAAAAAAATACGACCCTATGACTGAATTTTTTAGATTACATCTCTTAACTGCTAAGGAAAAAAATGGATCTGATCAGTTTGGACCACAAAGATGTGATAGCTCCCAAAGCAAAAGTTGTTAAGTGTACCCACAAAACTGTCGGGTCGATTGGAGTCACGATATAAACGCTATTTCGTCAAGTTAACCCCACCGAATAATAATTCGAAGGTAAAATGAAATACTTGGAAAATTATACGGTAACAATTTTCGATTTTTTTTATTTAACCTTCGACCTATTATTCGGTGGGATAAACTTGGTGAAAGGGCTTGACGGTTGATATCACGACTTAAAACGGCCATAAACCTTGACAGGAATCCTTAAAACAAGCTTTGTGTTGACGATAATCCATAGGGCCCAAATCAACAGACAGGCTATTTTACTCATTCCTCTGATTCTTCTTCTTCTTCCGTAAGTAGCAATGTTCTGGTTTTCATTTAACCTTCGAACTATTAAGCGATGCGATTAACTTGGCGAATGTTTTGGTGTGTTGATATCACTACTTTGAAAGGTCGAACCATTCGGAACTTGGCGGCCCCTGTTACCAGTTTTGGTTTTTGATATGTTAAAGAAAGTACAGGACAGAAAAAAAATATTTCAAATGACTTTTATTTGAAAGTGAAAACTACACTGTATTTATTAGCAGGATAAAGGTTTTTCACAATTGCTTATTTTCACAATTGCGCAATTCGTGTTTACTGTACACAACAGACAATTAGCGAACTGAATAGAGGCCATGTCATTTTGTTCTGATGAGACAGAATAGAGTGGCACTGGGTTGAAGACTATTGTTATAATTCAACACTTCGGTAAAGCAGAACATATTACTCATTAGCAAATCATAATAATAAAAATAAACAAAGTCTTAAATGAAAAAATATACTGAAATAAAGCGACATATTTAAAAAAAACAAGATTTTTTTAACCGACTGAGTTTGGACTTTAGCCACTTACTACTCCTCACCTGTATATTTACTGTACTTTTAAAGAAATGAAAGGAACACGAATAAGCTTTCCTGGAATGTTTCATATTTCACAATGCAGCTGCAATGTTTAATCCACATGAAAAATTACTGCTGTATTCAATTACCAGACACATAAGTAAAAATAATACCATTGCAGCTGTTCAAAAAGCACAGTTCATTATAAAAGGGAAGAAACGTCTTTTTTTATATTTATTTTTATGTTCTGTTACATTAGTTTTTACTAAGGCTCGGCCGATACCAAGTTTGAACGGTCCGATGCTACATCACCGATACCGATGCCGATACTTCAGTGCATTACTTCCAGTAAAGTTAATGTTTCTTCCATATTCAGAAACAAAATTTGATGAAAAATTCCGAATCTCAAAGCTCTCTGTTAAATAATTTGAGAACGACTGAAGCTATCGCTCCGAAAGTAGCACCAATGGAAAGCTCTCGAAAAAACGGTTAAAATGGTATATTGGAACATCAAAAACGGACAATTTTTGGCGACGATATCGCAAAAACCGATATTTGACCAAAACGGATAGCCGATACCGACCGATGCCGACACCGCTGGTGCCGGTGCCGATACGATGCCAATATCGGTATCGGTCAAGCTTTATTTTTTACATCGGTGTAGATCGAATTACAGGCAAACTTTAAAAAAAATATAACAAAGAAGGAATAATGTATGACTTTCTTTGGTTTTGATTAGAAAGGCAATTTTCCATTAATTTTTTTTTACCATTTTTCAGGGATGTCGTTAAGAAAAGTAGCAGTAATATACCATATGCACTAATCAGTAATCAATGGCTTACCAACCATGTTTAAAACTAAAAACGGTGGAAAGAAATATCATTTTAATACAGCAGCAAGGTTTCACGTGGACTAAACACTGCAGCAACACTGCAGCAACACTGTGGTATCTGAAACCTTATAGAAAAGTTATTCATGTTTCTTTTCTGTTTCACTTAAACCTGACCGACATCATCAAACTAGTTACTTTTCGTTTTCTAATACGTATATACTATACATCGTCTAACTGGAAGGACAAATTAATCTCACGCAATTTAATGCCTTATGACCACGGCAATAGAATAGTTTCACATCCGCATTCGCAGTGATTTATGTTTCAAAAAGTTCCGTTAAACATCTTTTAGTTTTCAGGAAATAAACGGTCTTTCACAGTTTATGCGTTCCCAGTCTTAAAACTTCACCGATCCTTATAATGGGGTAAAAAACGTGGACAATGAAGCAGAAACAAAAAAACAAAAAAAAGAGGAAATACAGCATTAAATACGTCATCGATTGCTATTTGGAAAACCCTAACTTGTTTAAATCAAAGAAAGAAAACCAGAAAGGTCTTTTGATTTACGATTTCGAACGTACCGACTTTTTATTGTTGGATTTTTAACAGGATTGCGTGCGTCAACTCAGTGAGGAAGTAGACAGCCCGCCGAAAAGTGAAAGTTCTAAACCAGAAACCGTTTGTTATAGACTTGGACCGAAACTAAATTTTTTGACCCAGTAACTCAAAATATGTTGACCAGGGCTAATCCGGTGCCCGAATATAAATAAAAAAGAAAGAAAAAGCCTTGGGGAAGAAAGCCGGAGAGAAAAAATGCCACGGAAAAATACTGCAGGAAAAAATCCGCAGAAAAAATACGCTTCCTGGTGAAGCTATGTAAATCAGCCTCGTAAAATTCGACCCAAGACCTACCCTGAATTACAACAACACGAAAAAAAAACGGCTTTTTTTCAACGGTTTCTCCCTTCGGATTTTTATCCAGGCTTTATTTTTCCATGGCTTTTTTTATTTTATTTGCGCACACAAGTGACCCGATCTGATCCGGTGAACTTAGTTAGTTCAGATTTACAATGCCAACAAAATCAACTCCATTAATGTTATCACCACTGGCTGGTTGGAGTAGTTCGAGTCTTTGGTCTTACTTTTTAACAGAGACTCAAAGGGAATATATTCGGTTCGCAGTTTTGATCAGCTCCAGCCGTTCGTTAGGAAGATTGTGGGTGTGGACAATATACTCGGCGGTATACCTTGCGGTTAACCAGCCTAACAGTTGTCGTTGTTTGTTGTAATAAGTTAAGACTTAAGCATGATGGTTCGACCCGAACCAGGCCTCTGATGAACGTGGGCATTTATGGCACAGGACGACAACACACTTGCCAAACAGAGTCCACACAAGACGTTGTGTAGCAACACTTCGACATGAGCAGGGAAGTTTGGAATGGCTACCCTCGGCCTCTGTGCCTTTAGGCTAGTTCAAACCACGGGTGCATATAGTAATTTAGGTAACCAGTTACACCTTGATCAGACATGGAACGTCAATTGGGCCACCATTTTGAGTGGATCACTGAGTCAGCCACTCAGACCCGGAGGTGATCTGAAGACCCGGACAGACCCGGAGTAACTCGTAACCAAGTTTAAATACTTTTTGGTTCGGGGGGGGGGGGGGGGGCCCCCAGCCCAAAGAACCTACTATCCATGTTACCGTCTGTTGGCCCTAGCATGATCACTATTGGTTAACCATTTTAGGCCTGACGCCATAAGGCTAGCTAGCTGTTCAGAAAGGATGCGCCTATGCTAGTTTCAGTTGCACGACTTTAACATCGCTTGATAGAGGCGCCAATTTGTTCAAGGATCTTTTTTTTTATTAATTGGATCATCTTATTTTACTGAAGGCTATTTATTGATATTACCCATGCGCGCTAATATCTGGATAAAATGAACGATTGCATAGTGGTAATACTGTTAGAAGAAGAAAATGTTGCTTAAATAAATTTTCCTATGCTGAAATGCGGACACCATACTTTATAACGGTGCTGTGTAGAAGCCGTCGGAAATTATGCATGTACCTACTGTACATGCTGCTCCACCTCGTTTTCTTTTTTCCTTGAAAGTTGAAGGGACCTTCTCTGTTGCTCTTTGTCACCAAGCTGCTTTTATACTGCAGGTGTATTCTTTTATTCGTGTCTGTGCAGTTAAAGAATTGTATGACCAGCAATGTAGTTTATGGAGAGTACTAGCAATAAATTGCCAACTATATGTCATTGGGTCCTATGGGTCACCTAGGTCTTCGGGTCCGAAAAATGTCGGTTCAATGGGTCAAATAATGTGACTCAGTTCCAACTTTGAATATTCTTCAGACGTAATAATACCAAAAGAGGCTGGTTTCATAGTGATCATTTTTCTAAAGTAGCGTTCCATGCATCACGACACAAGTCCCTATATTTTATGAGCGTGGCAGGGCCTGACAAATGGGTTAAGTATCCATGTTGCATTTCTCACTTGGCATTCCAGCCGTTGCCACAAGGCCGTCTGGGAGAGAAGTGTTTCTTGGCTCCAGAAGAACAATTCATTCAACATCGCTAGAATCTGATTTTATTAAAACATCACTAAGAGGCATTAACTTCTTGGCCCGGGCGCGAAACGTCAGGAGGTGAGTAACCTCAGTCGGCCTTGGCTTAAAACATACGAAATTCCTACTCGCTTCAACGTCGTTTTAACTCGTAAACTCGGTTATAAATAGAATTAAACAAATTCTACCAAAACTATATGTCGTTAGCGAAATATTAAATAATAATAATAAGAAGAAATTGGTTTATCACGCTTGGAAATAAAAAATGGTTAGAATAAAACTGCAAAATAAAGTTCTAAAAACTGTTGAAAACCTCAAAAGTTTTTAAAAGTGAAAAAAATATATTTTTTTGAACTTACCATTATGGATAAATAAATGTGGTAAAATGACAGCAGATTACTGCATTACAAAATATTTAAGAACTACCACCTTGTGATAAAAAAAACCCAATAGTTATAATAAATAAATAAATAAATCAATTTCCCACATGAACATGGGCGGTCTGCGGAAGGGTGTTGAGCCACTAATACCCAGCCGAGTTTTTAACTAGGTTGTAAATTGTCGCTTCAAGAAATTTTGGAGATTTTCCTGCTTTAGCATTCGACAGAAACCAAGCAACGTGGACCGGTTGACCGTTGTTGCCTTAAGGGCGTTCCAAATTTTCACAACCCTAACCGAGAAAAAATATAGACGAATAGACGTACGTGCAGTCTGGACTGCAAGCTTCCAACTATGGCCGCGCGTGACCATATTACCCTGAACAGGTTCGAAAAAGGGTAGGTCCACTTTTAACATTCCATGCATTATTTTATAAGTGAGGACTAGGTCAAATTTAATTCGTCGTAGCTCAAGAGATTCAAGCCCAGTCTGAGTCAGACGCTCACAGTATGTTAAATCCCTCAAGCCGTGGAGGCGCTTCGTGAATCTACGTTGTACTGATTCAACCAAGTCGATGTCGCCCAATAAGTTCGGAGACCAAACGGGGGTAGCATATTCCAGTAAAGGTCTCACAAACACCTTAAAAGCCAAAATCTTAGTGTGATTACTGCCGGACATAAAGCATTTGTTTATTATGGCGGACCTTTTGAAGGCCAGGGCGGAGATTTTCTGGCAGTGGAGCAAGAACTTCAAGTTTTTCGTAAACCACACTCCAAGGTCCTTTACTTCTTCAACCGACTTAAGTGTCAGGGTGTCAAGAAAATAGTCCGGGCAAAGACTTTGCATACCAATATGGAAAGTAAAACATTTTGTAGACGAAGCAGCAATTGCCAATGGTTTGCCCAGGATGACACGTTTCGTATTTCAGAGTCCAACGCTTGGGAGCACGAGGGCCCGACAATTTCAATTCCAACCTTAATGTCATCAGCAAACTTTACGCCGTATACTTCCAGGTTAGCAAATTTAAGGTCGTTAAGATAAATAACGAACAACAGCGGCCCCAGGACCGATCCTTGTGGCACTCCACAAGGTACAGGAGCACTGGTAGATAACGTATTATCAATTTTCACCTGTTGAGATCTATTTTGAAGAAATGCTGTTATCCAGTGTTTTAGATTTCCTGTAATGCCATAATGGGCCAGTTTTGATAAAAATTTGCGATGTATTACAGACTCAAATGACTTCTGAAAATCAAAGTAAACAACGTCTGTAGGCACCCCAACGTCAAGCGCACAGCTCCAACGGTCTAAGACAGTGAGAAGTAGGTGTGTTGAAGACCGAAGTGGCAAAAAACCAAACTGGTCTTGACGAATAAGGGAAAATTTGTCAAGATGGAGAATAATAGTATCTCTAACAATGGACTCCATGAGTTTACAGGCCACACATGTAAGGACAATTGGTCTTTATAAGGAACTAAAAGTAACATTAACGAATAACTGGGCTAAAAAACAACATGGGGAAGATAGAATATACACAAGGGTTGATGAATCACTATAGGTAAATTACAGTTTTCGGCATAACAATAAAAGTAGTTGTTTAGTAGGGCTTAACTCAATCTATTGTGTACTTTTCGACATGTATTTTTGTTTTGATTATTGATTTGCATATGTTTTAAATAGATGTTGCTGCATATAAGTCTTCGTTGGCTTCGTGTCACCTGTATGGAATTTAAAATAAAAAAAATTACTAAAAAAACCACTACTACTTGCCAAAAAGGGTTTGGTTGGATCAAACAGCAGGAGTGATGCTTTTCACGCGTATTTATAATGCAAAATAATCAGTAGTAATAGCCCTAGAGCTTTTGTGGATAATACAGCTACTGTTTTCGCACGAAGCCTGTAACCTGACATTAAAACTAACGAATGCTAATTATTTTGCAATTATACCCCGAGCGTGTAGCGCGAGTGGTATAATTTCAAATTAATTAGCATTAGTTAATTTAGTCTGGTTACAGGCTGAGTGCGAAAACATTTTTAGCCGTATTATCCACAAAAGCTTGAGGGCTGTTTTATTGGAGTATATCCCAATTCAAAATAAATAATAACAAAAGGACTAAACATTCTTTGTGTTATTATTAATATTTATAACGTAATGCTACGTTTTGTTAGCGTATCAGTTTATCAGTTCATAAAATTATTTGTCTCCAACAAGAAGTTACAGACGATGCTGCGTCGGCGACTTTCTTCCTTTAAACACGCCGCATCAAC